>CAIGRN010037003.1:19786-35996 GCA_903798345.1 Fraxinus anomala
TTTTTTTTTTTTTTTTTTTTATCGGTACTTTTTTTTAAGTTATTAATTGTGTTTGAGTTAGTTTTAGGCAATGATTGCTGTGATTTGGGATGAGATGTCAAAAGTTGGATTATATTTGCATATGTATATGATTTTACATTTTAGTGCATTTATATATTGGTTGAAGAATTTTTAACATTATTTAATTAAATATAAATAAATAATCTCGCTATTGTGACAATTGATGGTTGACGACCGCCCTACCTCACCAACAATACTGGATCTTCAACTGATTGTGCTCACTTATGTTTGGAGTTTACAATGACACACACACACACAACCATATTACATCAATGTTGCTTCGACTTCGTTAAAGATGAAACAATGAAGGAAAAAAGATAAATAACATACATACATATAGTTATGTTATATCAATGTTGTCTTACTAAGGACGAGGCAATCAAAGAAAGAAGATAAATAAATCGTGGAAATATTCCAATTGTAGTCAACCAAATCACCCGCAATATATTCTCCAATATTACAGTGAAAATATCAGCTAATTGTTGACTATAATGAACGAAAGGAGTGTAAATAACCTTAGCTTAGACTTGTTCTCATATAAAATAACAATCGACTTCAATGTGTTTTGTCCTCTGTAGATTAATTATCACAAAACATCCGTCTGGGTTATGATGAGCCAATTCTCAAATCTTTCAGCAAAGAGTGAAGCTAAATAATTTCACTTGTAGTGAAAGCCATTTCCCAACATTCAGTCGTTGCTTCCAACGAAATTGCAAAACCCTACTGTGGATCATCTATCAACATTACATCTAGCCCAATCTACATTTATATATGCAGTAATAAAAGAATGACCATTCTTACGTGATAGCCTAAGAATAACTAACAAATATGGGGGTAAATTGGTTTTTAGAATTTAAGTGGTTCAACACCATTGTGGCAAACCTACATCCCCGGAAGAAAAGAGATTGCATTGCGTTATTCACTTGTATTTGGAGTCTACAATGACATACATATATGTAGCCATATTACATCAATGTTGTCTTATTAAGAATGAGGCAACCAAGGAAAGAAGATAAATAAATAATGAAAATATTCCATTTATTGTCAATCAAATCTCCAATATTACCAAATATCCTCAAATATCTCTCTTCTCCAACACTTTTCTATGGTCTTTCCAGTTTCTCTCAACATTCGGCTCCCTCCCAATTCTTACTCTTATTCTACTTTACGGGTTATATTACAAATTAGTTTTCTTGGTTTTGTTTAGTTTGATTGAATCTTTTTTACTTGAAATTAGGTTAAATAAATCTATGGCTCTTTCACTTCTGGGTTTCCTTATTATTGATTTTACTAAGAATAAAATGTTTATTATTGATTTTGGGTTTTCCATTTTTGCTTGCAATTTGTATTGTTGTGATTATCTATCTCACGTGCTAATTATTGATATTACTAAAGATTCTTGAAGCAATTATCGTTATTTTGCTTAAGTGGATAGTTACACGTATTTATGTATATTTTTAAGTGTTGTTATTTAGGGCTGGACAAAACTCAACCCAAACCTCTCAACTCGACCAACTCAACCCAACCCGGTTAAAAAATCAAATCCAACCTAACGCGATCCAATCCAACCCAATAAATTTTTAAAAATAATATTTAAAATAAAAAAATTAAATAGATACAATGACAAAGATAAGATAAGGACTATAATTTTATATAAATTGATTGACGTGAATACTATGCACATATGCAAAGTTATTTAACGATAAAATAAAAATTAAGAATATGATGATGAAATGAACGAATCTCAAAAAATTGTAAAAAAATAAAATATTTCACAATCTTAAACTTATTATACATTATTTTTAGAAAAATTCCTTATATAGGTGTTAAAAATAAATGAAGTTTTTCAAGTAATTTCAAACTTTGAAATTTTTTCTAAATTCAACAAAAAGTAATCGAATTCAACTTTTATTGGGTCGAAGTCCAAATTGATCGACCCAATGGTTGGATTGGGTTTAAACCAATAATTGGGTTGGGTTGGTTTGATTTAAAATCAAATCGATTATATTGGATTTTGTTTGGGTTATGAAAAAAAGGGACCTAATCTAACCCAATCCACGTCCACCCTTTTATTTCTGTGAAAAGAGGCCTAAATTTGGTTTCACTGTTTTGGATCTGATAAATTTCATGCTTCGATCGTTGTGCTTCTTCCAATTCCAATTTTCAAAATTCATGTTTGTATAAATGGAGATTGAGCTACGGAATGAGAAGGCCACAGAAAATCGAGAAGGCTTATGTTCATACTAAAGAATATGAAACTGAATGTCAGCACTAATTATCCATTTCAAAACTCTTTCTTCCACATTGAAATCGAGTGATTGTAGCCATGTTGGCTACCACCTATTCCACCATTGTGACCAAGTGTGTACAAAAATTTGTCATGACCATGGATTCATTAAAGTTGAAAGTGGTTGTCGTTGTCGTTGATCAGGTCCATTCAGTGATGTTGATTGTGTCACGTCACGTAAAGATTTGTCTCATTTCCTCAATAAACTTACCATATTGCCTCCTAATTTTGATATTTCGGTACCATACGGATAGCTCTGGTATCACATGATTATATGTGGTGAAATAAAAAATATATTTTTTTTTCAAGAAATTCATTTATTCTGATTAAAATATAAGAATAAATTATGTCAAGTATCTAAATAAAGGAAGCAAAGGTGAATGAATGCAAGTAGTTTGTGGTAATTTGAAAAACGAGTCAACTCAACCAGTATTCAAATGTTGAGGAATCCAATAACAAGGGCAAATTATTGATGGAGATTCTTTTTACGAAAAGTAAAGACAAGTTATAGATAGAGTTTGGAGCAGGTCAACCAAAAGGCATTAGTTAGTAAATTTAATTTACTTTTTTTTGGAACTTTTTCTTTATATAAAGGAAATATTGCAAATAGATCCTCAACCTAATATTTTGACAACATCAATCTCCAACCATTCAATTTATAACATTTAGGGTCCCCGGTTGACGACTGCACAATTTTCGTTAATTCAAAACTCATTTTTTTTCTTGAAGAAACAACTTTACTCATATGTTCAATTTAGAAAATCAAGAAATAAAGAGAGAAAAGTATAAATAAAATAAAAAGTCAAAACCCGAATTGATCGTTCATTTAATCTTTCTTTGGATATTATATTCACACCATTAATTTTATTAATTACACCACATACTAATTAAAATGTATATTTTTATATTACACCACATTTATTTTACATATATAACTCTAGACGTGCTTGAAATAGATTTGGATTGTCCAACTTTTGAAATCCTTTTCAAAAAGTTTCTGATTTTTTTATTACATATATTCAATTATAATAGATGTAAACATAAGATAACACAAAATAACCTTATATTTGTCATGTAGATGGTTAATGGGTTGGGACGAAAATTTTCTCGTTGATCGAGTGATTTGAGCGGTTCACGTGAGTATATAGGTTGGGACGGAGATATTTTGGTTGAGTGGTTAGAGCAGGGTGGGGACCCAACTGTAATTTTCTCTATATAGAAATTGTAGAGATGCACGGAAATATTTATTTTTAATAATATAAATATAGAAATAAAATACTCAAAAACAAAATATACCCTACTTACATGCTACATTTCCAATAGGCTGGGGACCCAACTGTAATTTTTTCCATAAAGAAATTGTAGAGATGCACGGAAGTATAAACCCCTTTCTGCCACTCTCTCCCCGTTAACATCACCCACTACAGTTTCAGAAACCTAAAGCAAAAGATTATCTCTGTGTGTGTGTTGTGAACAAAGAAACTAGATGGGATGGTTTCCATGTTCAGGTTCATCAAACCAGGCATCGAAAAAGAAGAGGAAGAAGAAAGAAATACAGAATCAAATTCAATCTACTTCAGGTACTTAATTTCTTTTACTTTCAAGATTTATTTTTTCAAATGACCCAATTACTGTATCATACTCGTTTCTCTTAATTACATGGATATTTGAAGAATATATTTGAGCCTTGTGTTTATAGACATGTTCGAAGATGATTATTTAATTGAACTTTTGGGGGATTTTATGTGCTTTATATTATGTCGAATACATTTGAGCTAGTTGAAACTCGAAACCTTATGCGATGTCGTTCCCATTTTTTTAGTCAAGTATCAAATTCAATTTGAAATTAGAAGAATTATCTTGGGGTTGATTGTTCTAATTTAGCTTAGCTTGACTTGCTACAAGAGATGAAGTTGTGGAGTGATCATAGGGGATTGATATTTGATGAGAATTTCAAGTTTTTGTTGAAGTAGACTACCCACAGAATATTTCTTGGAAATCAACAGGTTGAACTGGTGAATACCACCCTCAAGCTCGTCTGAACCGGGAAAAAACAATTACATATTTTAAAACTTACTTATTGACCTCTAAGTTTACTTTTTAAGCTTAGCCAAACATGCTCTCAGTGGTAATGATAATTTAGCACCAAGATGGGATGTTAATATGCTGAACTAGTGCGAAAAGAAATGCTATCATTAATTAGAGAATCATTGGTGTTGATACGTGAGTTCTCTTCATTTAGTTGATATTTTCATAAAGTGAAAAGGTTCAATACTTTGACAAGTGAAATTCATTTTCTTGCTTGCTTTCAATCGTATCCTTCTGTATTTTCTCTGCATTCATCATCTGTCTTTTGACATCAGATAACTTGAAGAATGCTACTAAAGATGGAGGATCCAATCAAATTGCGGCTAAGACTTTCACATTTAGCGAATTGGCAGCTGCTACTAGGAATTTTCGTAGGGATTGCCTTATAGGGGAGGGAGGTTTTGGTAGAGTATACAAAGGGCGTCTGGGGAGCTCCAATAAGGTATGTGCATTTACACACGATTCCATTGTGGCCCTATTTTCACTAACAAGTGATTACTTTGCTCGAAATTTTTCATGCATTAAATACATTTCTAATTGAGGTCAGATTCAACCTTATTGACCAGTCAAGTGCAGTGCATTCGACGCAGTTAGCCTCAAAGTTGATACTGGAGTATTGACGTTTTTATATGTTGTAGGCTGTTGCGATCAAGCAACTCGATCGCAGTGGACTGCAGGGTAACCATGAATTTCTTGTTGAAGTGTTGATGTTGAGTCTACTGCACCATACCAACCTTGTTAATTTAATTGGCTACTGTGCTGATGGAGATCAGAGACTTCTAATTTATGAATACATGCCTCTCGGATCTTTGGAGGACCATCTTCATGGTATACACATTTGGTGTTAATATGTGGATCATGTCTGGCTAAGCTTAAAAAATAAATAAAAGTTATTTAGGGGTTGTTTGACATAGCTTTTGATAAAGTTTTAGCAAATTTCGGTAAAAGTTGATAGAAATTGTAAATCCTGCGAAATGTGCTCTTAGAATTAATTGTTGATAGTAGCTTTTTAAGCTTCCTAAACTAGCACTATGTAATATTTTGTTTTAAAAAATTGGTATGGATTATGGATATGTATAAATCGTTTCCTACTTTCACGTAAAAAAGTTTTTTTTTTTTTATAGGAGATAACTTTTTTTTTTTTTAGCCAATAAAGAAATTCATTATTTTTGAACTTGTCAACTTAGAAGCAAACTTTTAAACTTCGCAAAACGAGCTCGTATTTTGCCATTATTAGAATTGCTCCAGATAGTTAAACTTGTAATGCTTGTTTTGCAGATCCTATCCCTGGTAAGAAACTACTTGATTGGAACATGAGAATGAAAATTGCAGCTGGAGCGGCAAAAGGATTGGAATATTTACACGATAAAGCTAGCCCTCCCGTTATTTATCGTGACTTGAAATGCTCGAATATTTTGCTTGGTGAAGACTACCATCCAAAGCTATCTGATTTTGGGTTGGCAAAACTCGGTCCAGTTGGGGATAACACTCATGTTTCCACAAGGGTTATGGGAACCTATGGGTATTGTGCACCAGAGTATGCAATGACTGGACAGTTGACTCTTAAATCAGACGTCTATAGCTTTGGGGTTGTTCTTCTCGAGATTATTTCAGGCAAAAAAGCCATTGAAAATTCAAAAACTGGTGGAGAGCAGAATTTGGTAGCATGGGTGAGATTCCTTTCCACTTTTATCATATATTTTCATTTAAGCTGAATTTTATTCAGGTTTTTTGTTGAAATGGTTTTGGAATGGTCAGAAGCTGCGGAGAGTTTTATAATGGAACTTTAATATACACTAGCTATCAAATCAATGTCGGAAATGAGGAAAATAGCTAGTCATGAATTTAATTTGCTAACAACATTTTTAAAGTTGCTTAAAAGCTTGGCAAACATGTCGTTTATTCTTGTAATATGGCTCTAGCCTTGTGATATGTCACCATTAACTTTGGACAGTATATTTAAGGATAAATTGTGGCCGTGTTGTCCAACCTTGACCCCCTTTTGCACGTCTACCCTCAAACCTGTGTTTCTTGATATTATTGCCTCTAACCTTCCATACATTAGAACCCCTGGTCGCAAATGAAGGTTTTCGTCCAAAATTTTTGTTAAGCTGGCATGAAGTGACATATTTGCCCACACGAAAAAATGAAATAATAAAAGATAAGGAAGAATTTCATTTTCTTGCTCCATAAAACACCCCCCACCCTCTGCCACCTCCCAATCTCATACTACACCCTTGAAGAAAACGAAAATGAGCAGACCTCTGTTTAATTAAGATTCTTTTGGTTTTCCGAAAACATAATTTGGTTGGTGTTGTACCAGGCAAGGCCTTTGTTCAAGGATAAGCGGAAATTCTCACAGATTGCTGATCCAATGCTCCAAGGGCAGTATCCAGCGAGGGGCCTGTTCCAAGCTCTTTCTATTGCAGCTATGTGTGTTAAGGACCAACCTAACATGCGACCAGCGATCGCAGATGTTGTGACAGCTTTGACTTATCTCGCTTCACAGAAATATGATCCTTCAACACAGCCAATCCAGGATTCCCGCTGGGCACCTCCTACTCCGCCTCGAACAAAACGAGATGGCGACGAGAGACTAAGTGGTAGTACCGGATTTGAGAGAGAACATACCAAAAGATCACTATGAGGTAAGCATTGAAGGCTACTTCGAGAATTACTAGTGAAATACACATACTGATTATATGCTGTGGAAATAGGTTCTTTATTCTTGTCAGTTTTGTCAGAAGGAGGTACCTCACGACTCTGTGGAAATATGTTCTTTATTCTCGTCAGTTTTGTCAGAAGGTGGTACTTCACGACTCGTACATCGTGAAGTGGTTTGAATTAGAATGTATAGGCTATTTTATGATGTGACTTGTGTGGGGGTTTATCAATTTTCTAGCATATCCTGGGCTATTTCATGAGAACTAATCTACTTCGCCAGATGTTTTTAACATCTTGGATGACAGAATGATATGTGACAACAAGTGATTGGATGATACTGTTGACAATGCATTATGTCAAGGAAGGTGGCAAAATTATCTGGCAATGTAGCAAGGTTGATTCCATGATGCTTGGTTTTGTACAGTTATAATGTATTGTCAATTCAGGATTGTGAACTAAACCATAAAACATGACACTGTAATGATAGGATTGGATATTTATTTGCATGTAATTAGATTTGCAAAATTCTTTAGAAGAATTCCGCGAATTTCTCTTGAACTGAGAGAACTATTAACTCAACTTTATCCTCATAGATTGTAGACTATAACTCTTCTGCATAGGCTCGGAATCCTACAAATCCCGGTTATGTTAGCCATGTGCCGGTGAACTCATCCCCGTGAATTTGCAGGAGCTTGTAGTTAATATCCCACAAAAAATTTCAAGTCTGGTAACTCTTTCACAGGTCGTTAGTGTTTTTGATGTGTCAAAATTACTTCCACTGATAATATTAATTTTGTTTGACAAAACACCTTAATAGTAAGAAAATTTATATATTGTCACTCTAATAATTTTATTTAAAGATGTTATTACTGTACTTTTCGACAAAGTACACATTATTAATTACAAGCCAAGTATAGTACATGTAATATAGTCTACTACAACCAACAATATATCGAACATAGCTAGAGCGACTTGAAAACGCCTGTTCGCAGCACCTTTATCAACCTCACAACTTAGGTTTGGGCCTGGAAAAAAATACAGCATGTGGAATTAAGTTTCCATTCTCTAAGCAGACACAGAGTCAATGGGCAAGAGAAATTACCAAAAAGCGGCTTTTATATAACTGAACAAGATTCTTAGGATCACACTTTGTTGGCTTGTAAGCATCAAGGCTATTCAGCTCCTGCACGTGGAAAATTGCGTCTCAAGATCCAGTACTCAACATAGGAGTATAATAAAGATGTATAAGCGAAAACAAGGCACCATCATTTTCATTTTCTAGGTGCATAAATAAAAACTCACCACCTGGTCGAGACCCGAAGAGAGTAAAATGTTAAAACTTTATGATGAAGTACAGTAAGGGATGGTAAAAAGTAAAAATCATCACATTCATCAATGACAAGATCGTGAAACTTAAGTCTTAATAGTGGCTTCATTTACTGGTACGTGTCTCATTAATTAATCTGAAGAAGTCGACAATTGTGTAACATTAGCCATCCATTCGATATCTCACCAATATTAGGATCTGGAGGAGGGAAGCTCGTTAAACTATTATAAATGTTATATTTCTTTTCATCTTCTTTTAATCTCAGGTTGAATTTCGTTTGAGTCCAGTTTATATTCCACTTTGTTTAGTCATAACGTAGGCATCAAAGGAAAACACCTAGTCTTACAGGTGCCAAGGTCCATCCAGATGTTCACTTCAACACAAACTCATATCAACTCCAATCCCCAAAATAACAAGCTAAACCAATTCCAGCAAGCACAGCAGCAGATTGCAGTGCATAATCAAATGCTCAAGAAATAATGAAATTGATTCTCAAGTCAATTTATTCCCATTATCAATAAGATTTTTTTATGACAAAAGTACCTTGACCCATGCTGCTAGTTTGGGCCTGCCTGATGTAATATCATACTTCCACGCTTCAAGGAAAAAGATATGAAACCTTTCAACAAATGGAGCATAAGCAGCATCCACCTGAATACAAAGACTCAACATAAACCAATTGGATAAGAAATATAAATACATGCTCATTAAAATTGGGTACATTCGTAAAGCAAGGCCTAAATTTCAATCACATCCAACCCAGATAGAGCTTTAATTCTTAAGAGTGCATATACTACTTTTTCCCCCGAGCTGAGGTGAAAGGAGAGATGCACCTCGGCAAAGAAGACTTGCTTACCAGACTGAACTGGCCTAGGAAGAATGGCCCATCATCGAATTTCTGGAGAGCTGTTTCCAGATAGTCAAATTCGGCACCTGGCACAGTAACAACCAGATTTTATATAATTCAAGGATGTCTCCATGAACTGTGCATGAAATGAACTCGCAAAAGTCTATAAGCTCACCAGCTTCTTTTATTGTGTCTCCTTTGAATGACCCAAACACATTTTTTGTGAACGTGTCGACATAGGCTAGCAGTTCTTCAGCAAACTTTTGTTTTTCAGGATCCTAGAGAAATTTCACATTATGCATTGTTTCCATTATTTTCAGAGATGCGCGGAGAAGGGAGGGGGGAGAGGTAGAAAAGTTTATCTAGAGCACATTAAATTGGCATCTTACGTCAGGCCAGAGAGCTGGTCCTTCAAAGTTACTATCCAGATATTTAATCAAATCCAGGCTCTCTCCAATGACTTTTCCGTTGTGCTCCAGCGATGGCACCTATATAACAGTATATAAGATACATTAGCAGGGTGGAATGTTGTCTCTACGGTGTAAATATGCTGATGTTAGCTCTTGGAAAGTAGTATGAATCCTTTCAATCAACCCTAACAGTACAAATATCAAGCAACTTAGCAAGAAAAGCAAACTATTATTGTCGTTCATCGATTCGCATCAACCATGGCTTGGGGCAGTAAGTCCAACATCCGAAGACTTTGGTGGAATATATTACGAGAACTACTCACATTTGTAATTTTTTATTCCATACGTAGAGCACTTATTCTTACAAGAAATCAAATGAAATACTAAGTGAAGACATGAGACCCTGCAAATCCAAGAATCATTACCTTATTTTGAGGATATACTTTCTCCTTGTACCATGCGGGTCTGTTTTGGAGGTCAATGGGGACCAGTTTGATCTTGTCATGTAAACCCTATGGCCCAGAATGTTAAAACAAAAAACAATTCAGTCAAAATACATTGCATTTTCCGGCAGAGTAACGTATGTTTTGCATCTTAGTTTGGCAAAAAATGGAAGCTGGAAAACATTTGCATTTTGAATTTCGCTTAGCGTATCATACTGATTATGTCACATTTATTCTGATACATACCATAATTGTAACACGTGTAAAGCAATCTTAAAACCAACAGATGGCAAACACATTATAAGTTCTAATTCTTTAATATTTTACAAGTTACATAGGCTCATGAGAAGAGACAATCTAACATTCCTGATTCTTTCACTAGAGCTCAAGTTTATACTACTTGTATGTAAAGCATCTCTAATGGGACAGGGATGCACGAAAAAGTGTGCCACATCACCCCCAAAATGCTTACATGGCATGGAAAAAGGTGCAGGATGAGCAAAACCTACTCCACTTAATTTTCATAATTTATCTTTGGAGGATGTGTCCATTTAAAATGTTATAATTTATCATCAATCTTTCTTTACATCCTCTCACTTGTACATAGGCCACAATTAGTTCAATCCATGGCCCTATGGGAGATGGTTCTTTTCTCCATCCCATTTTTATTACCAAATGTAAAACAATATACATTGTTGCATTGAAGATGCTCTTATAGGCATCACACTCCACGGCCCATGCCAATAGGAACACTATGGGTAAACATTTCGGGTAATTAATATTAGGATTAATCACAAGTAAAATCAAGGTCACGACACTTGTAGTAAAAAAAATTTAAATAAGCACAGTGAAAGATAAGTTAACCGCAGACCTTATAATTCCTGACAATCCACGGCCGCTGGGAAAATCGGCACTGGTAATTGATGTACAACCTTTTAACAAAAAAAAAAAATCCAATCTAAATTTATTAAAGAATGGAATTTTAAATACTAAATTTAAGTGTCAAAGCTCAAGTTATTAAACAGGAAATAAATTTATTTAGTTGAATTTAGTCTTGACTCTTGAGCATACCCTCTTAACCTTTCATGGGATTATTTTTATCAAAGAACAAATTTTATAAATAGGAGTACCTGGTGGTTCCATCAAACAGAGGCGGTGGCTCAGATGTAGAATCCAACGATGGAGGAAGAACCTCTTGCACGCTTCTGTAAATTCAAAACATCGCTATTAATAAACATCATTATACGTTTTAAATTCTCAAATTCTGAAAATGCAGAAAAACTGATCAATGCTCGTGTATTCCCTCCGTCCAAAATCTAACACCGCGTTTGAAGTTTTACAATATTTAATTAAAAAAATAAAATTAACACGATGAGTTTAAAATCAGTACAAAATAATTATCCCAGAAAAATTCAAGCACGAAAGAAGAAATAAATTAAGATGAGCGATGACGAATTTACGGAGTGGCCATTGCTATTCTTCAGAGAATCCGAATGTTGATGATCGGGCTTAATTATAATTTTTCCACGCACTTGCAAATGTATATAAATAATTATTCATCGGGAGATTTTACAGTCATCGGTGACGAATGAAAAAGTAAAGTGAACCACGTAATTAGGGAAAATTGTACCACGTGTCCCAGCCTTTTGATCTTGTTGCAATTTCATCTACAAGCTATTTTTTTGACATGCCATTACCAATTTTTCGTTTTGTTGCATTTTTGGTAACTACTAGATAGTTTTCATCAATTTGATTGTCAAAATATCAATTTTATACTGGTCTTTCGAGTAATGCTCTTATCTTAGTTAAGTAGATATAAAAAGGATAAAGGAGAATAAAAAAAAGAAAAAAGAAAACGAAAGGAACCTCAGAGATTTCATTCATGCCAAATCCTCACAATGCTCTGAATCATAATACTACATTAGCAAAAATCCACGTTTAGAACAAATAAAACTTTAAAATACTGTTGATAATTTGGTATTTGAAAAATAATGTATACATCCAATTTGACGCAAGATGGTGTGGGCTAATAAGGACAAAGTAAGTACGTCCCCAACCTTATATTTTGATAGTCTTGGCTCCTCAACCTTATGTTTCAAGTTTAACTAAAATTTTCACGATTGTCCTTTGCTCGTAATAAACAAATGTACCTTTTATTTTTATTTTTGTGTTATTTTTATTTTTTCTTTAACGTAATAGTGAAATCGTGGTTTTAATTAAAAAAAAAATGAGTTTGTAATTGAAGATAAAGAGTGGAATGGTCGATTGGAAACTCAAATGCTACAAAGAGAAAAGGTTGAAGACTGAAACTGTCAAAGTAATGGATTTAGAACCTATTCGCTATATTTCCAATAGAACAGTGACCCAATTGTAATTTTCAGACTAATTATGGGCTGCTTGACTTTGGCGTTTGAATGTGAGCCAATATTACATGATAGGGGACTACGATGAACGTGCCTACGTAATGGGGAAGATCCTATTTGATTTCGTCACTAGTGACGTATGTGTTACGTAGAATGCTCTAGAACACTCAAGACTAGTCTCAATGGGAAATTTGGAGAAACAAAAGGTAGTGCTTAGTTCTTCGGATGTCAAAAAGATCGAGTGGCTCGTCGACTAGATCGTTCAACTCATTAAAGCTAAACTCATGGGCTACTCGATGAGCTCTAGCACGAGTCAAGTGTGCAGACTCGCTAGATCTACCAACCAAATCTGCTCTACTCGGCTCGCCTCGTGGGCGCTCGACGAGCCTGCCCACTTGCGGCATGTCGGATACCTTGTGAAATTGACTTACAACTATATTTTACCGTAAATCCATAATATACATTATCCAATACATATTCTATTATCTATGTCTATATTTTATACATATTGTCATTACAATTTACATTCATATAAATTGTAATTATCTAATTCCCACATATTCATTCGTTATTTCATCTTCATTCAAGTTCATATATAATCAATTCATCACAAATTGATCCACAATAATTTATTGAGGACTTTTGGGTATCGGTGGTGAATCACACGTGAAGTCAATTTCACAAGGAATTTGTTGGACTCAGCGATGTACCTATTCTCGAAAATAGTAATCCCATTGATTTAGATAATGTCGATGTTCCCGAAACAGAATAAGAGGAATTAGATATTTCCGATACAAGAGGGAAATGAAAGGAGAAAAAAACAAGCAAAATGTTGGGATCACTATAAATTAATTCCAATGGGTCCTACAGTTGACGGCATCATATAATTTAAAATAGTATATAAACACTGTCAAACACGATTGGTACAATAAAAGAGCATAGGTACCACCACCTCAACTGTCACTATAAAGCACGTGCGGCCAATCGTGAGCTTGTTGATGCCTCTCAAATGCAACTACAATTTGGTAGTCCAACAATCGGTTCTGCTTCTATGATATTTTGCACGTGGATGTATTTGGAAGAGAAAACGTTGGTATAAGTAGAAATACAATTCGTTCCGATATAATAGAATATTTTATTTAATACGAAGAAACAATTGATGATTTATAAAAATATGGCGGTGTTATATTTTTAACTTCGGATTTGCGGGAAATGATTAATAAACTAATTATCGATAAATTGTGTAGGGTACTGCAACCCGATTTAGGTGGTTATTTATTTCATATTTGTTGTGTGTATATCATATTTTTAATTTAATTGTACAAGATGAATTGAAACATATTAAGAATGAAAATTCAAAGAATTATGAATGCACTAATATATATCACGATTTCACTTAATATAAAACAAACCTTCAAGGAATTTTCTGCTGAATTTTGGGTGACGAATACGAAAATATTTGTTGGTGACGTATATTTGTTGGTGACGTAGGATATAGATAAATCTCGACTTACTTATTATTAAAATCATGCCAAATATTTGAACATTAATAACTGAATTTTATAACAATAAACATATTAGAAACGATGATGACACTATTTTGAGTGAACCTAATTATTTTAACTTTTAAAATTTAAAACATTTCAACAAATTTTTATAACTCTACTAATATTTTATCTGAAGTGTGCTATCTCACTAGTTATATGGTACTTGAATGTCTTTATATCATTGCACGGGCTTTTAATAAATACAAAAATGACTCTAATTCTAATGAAATCATATTTTCTAAGAAATTAAAGTTTAAAAAATATTGTGAAGATTTGCCTATATTATTTCTTTTGGTATGCATCATGGACCATCGATACAATTTATCAAATACTAAATATGTAATTGATCAAATTTTAAAAACTTTAACTTTTAACACACATATCACTTATAGAAATTTAGAACGAACTTCATGCGAAATGTTGACTTTTAACATACCTATCACTTATAGAAATTTAGAACGAATTTTATGCGAAATGTATGAATTATATGTACAACGAATATGTGCAATTATTAGTCGAACATCCTCTGTACCTACTCTTCCCGCTAATTTTGAAGAAGACGAAACTGAAATATTAAATTTATTTGAAGGCATTAATACGTATAGATGTAATGCAATAAGTTATTCAAGTAGTTGTATGTCTATCGCATGTAATTAGATATCAAACGCAAGTTCAAATGCATTACCTGCTAAATTACTTGATTACTTTAATCATCACATGCCTAGTAATGCATCATTTAAAAAAAGTTCAGAAGAAGTAATTGACTTCTGACGAAAGTAGGAACGACGATGGACAGTGATTTTTGCAATTGCAAGAGACCTACTAACACCTCTGGTTACTACTATATCTTCGGATTCTACTTTTAGTGCAGGTAGGAGGGTTCTGTCCGATGTTAAAAGTCGATTGAAAAAAGATATTTTGAAAGCATTAATGTCCTTGAAGAATTGGCAAGACACTCATTTCCGACTGTAAAATAAATATGTTGGAATTGCATGTTGTTAGGTAAGTGGTATTTATGGTGTTTTTGAGTCACATTATTTTTTAAGAATGTATTTTGGAATAGTAGATTAATGTAGAATTTGGGGTTAAAAAAGTAGAAAAAATTATTGATGTAATGAAAAATATTATTTTATTGAATGATGTGTGGTTGGAAATGAGTAGAAAAATGATAACGATAATTTAATGTGGCTCAAACAGATGCTTAATTTAGCAATTGTTTGAGCCCCACTATTTGAAAAAAAAAATTGAATTCTTGAATAGAGTTTTAACCTCATTTCAATCACACATTTTTACTAAAATAATATTACATGTAAATCCAAAATTTTTCTTTATTTTTTAACCACGCATTTTTCATCAATCACTATTAAAAAATGGGGGCTCAAACAAGCCCTTAACCATATTAATAAAATTTATTATTTTATAATACTATTTTTTATTGTTTAAAAAAATTATATACGTAACTAGTTGTTTATGTACAATTTTTTTACCACACTTACTCGAAATTTAAGTAGTCAGTCCCAAACCCGAATAAAATATAAGAGTTATATCTAAAAATAAAAAATAAAATAAATCGAAGCGAACTTATCGTTCCAAATGAGCCACGAGCTCGACTAGTGGGCAATAGGGCCGAGTTGGCTTTACTTCGCCTATTGCCACTTCTACTTAGTTCGAGCAAATGCAACACAATCTCATTTAAATAAGAGGTTATTAGCGCGAAAGTGGGTTTAACTCTTTAATCCGATGATGGTGATTGCGGCGGCGGCGGCGGCGGCGGTGGTGGTGGAGGAGGGGAGGGGCAGTAAGAGAAAGAAATAGAATTTTTATTTTTTAATAATTTATTTGGGAGTTGTCTGCACTTTTTAAAAATATTTGACAGTATGGTTACAATTAATTCTTTATTTTTCTTTTATATAAATAAGGGGATATATTCATCACTTCACAACTTTTTATTGAGAAATTAGATGTAAATGATTATTTTCACAATAAAATGTATAAATAAGGGTGAAAATAGAAAATAAAATAAAATGTGAAGACTTTTTGCATGTTGGGTTTTGATACCCAATAAATCCTGGGCGACGATGTAAAACCGATGTTGGATAAGTTATATATCGACACCACAATTACTCGGACCGATCCTATAACCTACTTGGGCCATTTGACGTAGCCTAACGTTA
>CAIGRN010037006.1:0-16139 GCA_903798345.1 Fraxinus anomala
CGAAGTATGCACACTTCCTAACCCTAGCTCATCCATTTATGGCCCCATCTATTGCCCAATTGATTCTAGACCACATCTATAAGTTGCACGGTATGCCACAGAGTATTGTGACTGACAGAGACAAGTTGTTTACCAGTGAATTTCGGCAAGGATTGTTCAGACATTTGGGGATCAAACAGCAGTTAAGTACCGCATACCACCCCCAAACCGACGGGCAAATGGAGAGACTGAACCAATGTTTAGAAATGTACCTTAGATGCATGGTTTACTAGCAGCCTAAGCATTGGGGCAAATGGGTTAGCCTGGCAGAATGGTGGTATAATACCACACTGCACACAGCCATTAAAATGACACCATTTGAAGCATTATATGGTCTTAAACCTCCCCAATTGGTTTTGGGTCCATACCAACAAAGCAATATAGCGGCAGTGGAAGAAAGACACAAAATGGATCAGTTACTAAGGGAAAATTTGGCTCTTGCTAGAGCTAGAATGAAACATTATGCTGATAAAAACAGGAGGGAAAGAGAGTTCCAGGTGGGAGAGTGGGTTTATTTGAAACTACACCCATATGCTCAACAGGCAGTGGCTAGAAGATCTAACCACAAACTCACTACAAGGTATTATGGGCCATATCAAATAGTTCAAAAAATTGGATCGGTCGCTTACAAACTAGAACTCCCTACTACTGCCTAGATACATCCGGTTTTTCATGTCTCACTGCTCAAAAAGAAGATTGGGGAGAAAGATGTGCCTGTTAGAGCACTTCCACATCAGAACCAGGGTCCTGGAGAGCATACTCAACCCCTACGGGTATTATCTGCACGAATCAGAAAGGGATAGCTGTAACACAGTGGCTAGTTCAGTGGAAATGCTCCAATTCAGAAGAAGCAACTTGGGAGAACATAGGGTACATACAAGCATCATTTACATCCTTTCAATCTTGGGGACAAGTTGAAGCTAAGGGGGAGGGATGTTATGATGGAGGGGCAAACCAACTGAAGTCGGGAACCAAAGGCAAAAGGAATACCAGGAAGAAGGAACCAGGTTGCTGCTGGGAAGAAGAGCTACTGCCGCCAATTTCAATTCTGAAGCAAGACAACGCCGTTTTGAATTAAAAGGGAACGGTGTCGTTTTGAGCTGAGAATTGCATTTGTAATAGGAACACGTTTTATAATTTGCCACTTGAAAAACACGACTTCTTTCTGTTATAACGAGATGAGGGAAGAGGTGAGGGGTGTGAGTTGTTTTCAGTGTGACTTTCCCTCTCAAATCTCAATCTGTCTTCTCTCCTTCTCATCTCTTTTCTTACTCTTTCTTCTTATTCTTCTCTTGTTTCTCCTTGATTAACTGTAATTTCATTCAATTAATAGAATTTACAGCTTGGGTTATTGATTCCCAGCTGATTGCCTTCAATTATTGGTGTTAATTTGATTAAGTTCTGTAGTTTTGGTTGGAGCTCATAACAACATGCCCCCTNCAGCTTGGGTTATTGATTCCCAGCTCATTGCCTTCAATTATTGGTGTTAATTTGATTAAGTTCTGTAGTTTTGGTTGGAGCTCATAACAACATGCCCCCTATTAATAAAATTTTAAGCATAAAAAGTTGAGTTTCCTTTCATACTTTATTAGCTTTCTTCCATAATTTGGTTATCTTTCCAAATCTTTTACCTATATAGGGAACTTCAAGTAAAAACCGTCTCGATCTCAAATTTCGATTTTTTTTAGAGAAAAAAATTATGGTACATCAAACTAGAGCTGAAACTAGAAGGAAGAGAAAAAAATAGAGAGAGACAACATACTTGCCGGCGTAGATTAGCATCACGGAGCTTAGCGTCAATATCTTGAGCAGAAACAGGAGGGCTTTTACACTCCAGAAGTCGGCGCCGGAGTCGACTTGGGAGTTTCGGAGTATTAAGGGGCTGTGACGACGCCGTATTGTCGTCGGTCAACGAAATATACAATGCAGTTCCCCCCGATTTGATTTCCGACGTCGACATAGCCTTTAATCAGAATTCGGATCGCAAATTGCCGAAGAAGGAGATATTTTGTGCCAATTTAAATTAATGATTGTTTGAATAATTCTTCTCTCCCCTCTCCCCCCTCCAATTTATGGACGCGATCATGGAACTAGAGAGAGAGAAATTTTGCTTTCACTCAAATTCTAGAAGCGCCTAATAAAAGTGTCTTTTTTGTTCTTTCCAAATTTCAAACAAGGGTTTTCTCCTTTTTTTTTTTTTTAAGGTAAATTGTATCTAAAGCCCTCAACCTTTGACAAGTATATTGTTTAGGTCTTCAAACATACCCGTTTCCAACCTTTTATCCTCGTTTGAGCATAGTCCTAACTTCTAACCTGATGGGAATCGTCTGTCGGTTCGACTTTAAAATATTAAAATTTTTGGAATTAAACTTTTTAAGTCTCAAAAGATACATCCACCGCTAACAATCCCACTCTGCAACCACTACCCACCCAAATTCAAACACAATCGGCTACCACCCATCACCAATGGTTGATGTCAATGGTTACAAATTCAAATTTTCAAGCGTTAGATGAGAGTTGATTTAAAGAGCAGATATGAGACTGTGTGATGTTACTGAAGTCGATGAGACTGATGTTACTAAAAATTGTGAATTCAATTAAGTATCTGTTTGGGCCACACTTTTCCTGTTCATGTAGTGGAAAATAGAAAGTTGGAACAGTAAAACTACTGACAATTTTCTGGTCCTCCACTGTCAAACGAAAACGGAGGAAAAAGAATTTGCCACCTTTACCCTTACCATTTTCACTTGCACGTTAGGCAAGAAAAAGGAACCATTTTCATAAATAGGCAAAAATGAAAAAAGGGAAATAATTGAATTTCAAATGCAAGAATCATCACTGTAGTCACTATGAATGATTTGACAAGAAAATATATTATTTTTTGTTTTAATAAGCACCAAACAAATGCTTAAATATGTCATTAAAAATGAAATTTGATTAACTTTTTATGAAACGAAAAGTTTCACTAAACAACAATAAAACATTAAGTTTTTTTTATAAACATCACCTTGCAATACATCTCGAATTCTTTAAATACAATCAATTTTGTCATCTAATTTCTTTAGTTCCTCAAAAACTAGTTTATCTACTTTTCAACTTGAGAGAGAAAAAAAATCATAAATCAATTCAAATTACGAAGATCGATCGTCATAAATACTAAAAAAATTATTATCATTATAAATGTCTTTTAAAAGTCCACCTAAACCTCAAAATTACGTTGTTTTCTTGGAATTCCTCCACTATCTTCAACACCATCGAACTTCGATTTCGATTCACAGAAATCAATTTCATTCTAAATGAATTTGGGTTCTAGTTCTTGGTGTTCATATCTACTTTCACATATTTATTTTCAAATCCTCTTCGGTGGTTTTGTGTGCTCAATTTTTGCTTTGTTACTTTTTGTTGTTCAGTTTTGGTAATTCTTTTCTGTTGGGTTTTGGTTTTCTATTATTTTCAAAACCTCTTCATCGTTCTTGCATGCTCAATTTATTCTTTTATTGTTATCTTTTGTTGCTCATTTATAGTATTTCTTTTCTGATTTAAAAACATGTCTTTGACTATTGTGATTTCTATGCCTTGATTCTATTGGTGATGGTAGATCTAGATGGTTCTGGAGGTTGGCGGTTGGCGATGGGCGAGGGAGCATTCGTTGATGATTGGATGGAAGTTGCGATTGGAACGAGCTTGAATATTAATTTTTATAGATATTGTTCTTTCCCTTCACTTACGCTTATGGCTTAATTTATGGTAAGGAGAAGATAAACATTTTACCAAAAAATTGGCGTTTTAATAGTTAAATAGACTATTCTCGTCAATTGAAGATGATACTTGCACACTTTTTGAAGATTGAGGATTTGAGTGCTGCAAATGATAAGTTTGAGACCTCAACTTCACATCTATCTAAGGTTGGAGACTCCATCGGAATTTATCCTTTTCTTTTATAACGTTAGTATTCTTTAAGGTCGTGTTTGATTGCTCTTTCTGTTTCGTAGAAGATGAAAATTAAAATCTACTTCCACAATTTTGTATGTTTGATTGACTAAAATTTTCATGGAATTAGGTTTCCACATTTTCTTGATTTTTGAGGAAATGTTTTTCACATGGATTTGGTGAGAAAAACTTTTCTAGGTAACTTTTTTTTTAATTTTTTTTTCAATGGAAACAAAGTCTATCCCCAATTGTAACAAATTTTATCATTTTAATGGATAATTTTCATGAAAAGCAAAGTCAAATGAACACAAAAAAATTCAAATTTCAATATTTTCAGGTGAAAAATTATATCAATCAAATACAAATAATTAACAATTCCCAATAAAACAAGTTTTAAATAATTCAATTCCCCGTAATTCATTTTCTTTCCATCCATATTCAATTTTTGCAATTAAACGGACCCTAACAGTGTCCTCACGTGATAATATTTCAAAGTTCTTACTCTCCTTTTTTTCTCATGCCTCCGTTTGATTTTCATTAGATTGTGTTTGATGGGTATTATTGAGAAACGAATGTATTTTAAATAATAATATGATAGGATTGTTAAAAAATAAGAAAAAATTATTGATATGATAAAAAATATTATTTTATTAAAAATGTGTAATTGAAAATGAGTTTTAAAATAATATATTTTGAAATAACGTGTGTCTTGGGGCTAAAAATTAGGTTTAACAGTAATTTTACACTTAGTTTGAATCTAATTTTGGGAAGAATAGAAATTTTGGAATAGTGATTGATGGGAGAATGTGTGGTGAAAAAGTGATGAAAAGTTTTTGATTTGTGTGTAATATTATTTTATTTGAAAAATATGTGATTGAAATGAAGAAGTAGAATGAGAATGATAAATTAATGGGTGTCAAACGAGGGCTTATTATAAAAATTCCTACAAGAAACCACAATAGACAGAAATAATGATTCAGACAGAACAACCGTTGAAATGACTTTTTACATATTATTCTAACCTTTACTTTTGCATCGAAATTACAAATCTAGCCTGATATTCATTCCCCCCAAATTAAGAGCCTATTTGGTGAAAATTAAAATTAATTTTTTAATAAATTATGGTAAAAATTTTTGAAATATGTGATTGAAAAGTTATGAGACTCATTAAAAATGTGATTAATATTGATTGTTTAACTTTAATTTAAATTAAAATCAAATTTTAATCCAGACCAAACAGAGGCTAAACCAAATCCCTTTAAAGCACTGAGCAACTGTTTAGTAAAAATTAAAATTAAAATTTTAATTTAAATTTAAATTAAAGTTATTATTAATTTTAAATCACTTAATTTATGGACTTCGCAATTTTTTTATCATATATTTCATCAATTTATATAAAAATTTTCTAAAATTTTGATTTTAATCTCTACAAATTATGCGAATATTTTGGGGGTAAAGACAAAACGTAAAATGAAAGCTAAAATGTAGGAGGTAGAAAAGTCAAATCCAAAACAACATTTTCTTTACACTTTTCAATCTTTCGCTGGATGAGGGCCCACGTAATAATTTGAAATGAAAATGAGCCTTGTTTTTCACTCTTTCAATTTTTTTTTTTACTTATTTATTTTCAAACACATTTATATAATAAAATATTATATACATAAATTCAAAATATTTCCTGCTTTTCAAACATATATTTTTCAAAAATTTACTATTCAACACAATATTTTTCCAAAAAATGACCATCAAACATGGGTTGAGTTTTCTGAATTTTAATGGGTTTGAAACAAAGGTTTAGGGTGTTTTTAAATATAATTTTGAGGAGAATAAAAATTTTGGAATAGTAATTAATGGGAGAATGTGTGGTGGAAAAGTAATGAAATTTCTTTAATTGTGTGTAATATTATTTTATTTGAAAAATATGTAACTGAAATCAAGAATGTGAATGTGAATAAAAAATTAATGGGTGTCAAAAGGAGGCTTAATGTAATTCAAAAAATAATTGTACTATTCGTATAGGGCCACGTGCCTTAATAGGGGTAAATATGGAATGAAAAAGGGAAGCTAAAAGTAGGATATAAATATTCAGAGTGTGTTTGATGCATATTTTTAAGAGAGAATCCATATTTTTTTTTTTTTGTGATGTGATGTGATGTGAATATGTAGTTAATAATGAGTAGAAAAATAAGAATGTAACTCAAACAGGGACTCAATTCCAAAACAACATTTTCTTCAACATTTCTCAACCATTCACTGATGGCCACATAATAATTTGGATTGAAAATGAGTTATGTTTGTCACACATTCTTTCAAAACTCTTTTTTTTACATACTCATTCATTTTCAACTATATATTCACACAGTAAAATATTTCTACAAGTAAATTTAAAATTTTTTCTACTTTTTAATTATATATTCTCCAAAAAATTTACTATTCAACACAATATTTTTCCAAAAATGGTCATCAAACAGGGATTGAGTTTTTTTCTAAATTTTAATGGGTTTGAAACAAGGGCTTAACGTAATTCAAAAAAGAATTGTGCCATTCCACATGGCACTGTTCTTGTCGAATGTAAAAGGAAAGCAAAAAAAGTACGATGTAGAAAGTCAATTCCAAAACAGCATTTTAACATTTTTCAACATTTCACTGGATAAGGGAGCCCACATAATAATTTGAATTGAAAATTAGCCATATTTGTCCCACATTCTTTCAAATCATATATTTTTTAAAAATTCACTATTCAACACAATATTTTTCCAAAAAATGACCATCAAACAAAGTTGAGTTTTTTTTATCTAAATTTTAATGGGTCTAAAACAGGGGCTTAATGTAATTCAAAGAAGAATTGTGCTATTTATACAGTATCACGTGACAATATAGGTTAAATATGGAATGTAAGACGAAAGCTAAAAAGTAGAGGTAGAAAAATAAATTTCAAAACAGTATTTTTTTAAAAACATTTTTCAACCATTCACCGAATGAGAGCCCACATAATAATTTCAATTGAAAAATGAACTTTGTTTGTCCCATATTATTTCAAAACTCTTTTTTAGTCCCGTTTGGTACACATTATTTTTTTTATTTTCATTTTTCTACTCATTTCTAACCACACATTCTTCAATAAAATAATATTTTTTATCATATTAATAACCTTTATTCCTTTTTCAACCACACATTTTCCATCAATTTACTATTCCAGAATACATTCTTCCAAAATAATGTGGCTCAAATACATCCTTAACATATTCATTTTTAACTACATATTTACATAATTAAGGATTGTGCTAGGGGTACATAGAAATTGGTACATAGGGGATTACACACTCTCACATGCAGTGGGGTCCGCTCGAATAAAATATTCCAGCGGACCCCATTGCATGTGAGAGTGTGTACTTCCTATGTACCAATTCCTATGTACATTAAGCATTATTCTTAAAGTAATTCAAAAAAGGATTGTACTATTTATACAGAACCACATGGCACTGTACCTGTCAGGGAGCCGTCCCCTGCCATAGGGAGGGAGACAGGTGTCCCCTAACACTATATAGGGCCACGTGACCCTATACAAATAACATTGGAGGGATTCTTCAAAAAATGACCATTGGAGAGCACATGTAAATTCTGCCTTGATTGTCTAAGAGGAAGAAATTTTCATGCATTCCAATAATTTATTTTTTCTTTTCTCACATTATTTATTTTTAATGTCTCTTTTAATATAAAAAAAATAGCCATAAGATCACGTTCATGATCACGGCCAAACAAATTTTGCTCGGAAGTTGTATTGGTACAATAAAAAGTAATTATTTTGAAATATAATCAATAAATTATAAATAAATTTTTTTATATAGAAGTTGTTACTCTAGACTTAGTTGGATGTCAAGTCCCGATGGGATTGATCAACTTCTATTTGGATAATTTTCGTGCATTTCTATATCTTTCAAGGTTTAGGGATGGTTTGATATAGAATTTTTTTTTGAATAAATTTTTTTGAGAATGATTTTTTTAGAGAATTTATGGTTAAAAAATATAGAAAAGTTATGGATTCATGTGTAAAATCATTTGGAAGAATGTGTGATTAAAAATGAGTTTTGAGAAAAATAAATTTTAAAGAATCTATATCAAATGTGGTCTTAGTATTGTTGTATTGGCTCTGGTTATATTTGATTATCATTATTAGATGGTACTTCTTTATAGAAATTATTTTTATCACGCTTCTTTTATCTTACCTATGCAAAATAACTAATGTGGCGGTTATTAATCTATGTCAAGTTTGAATAAGCGCGTAAAAGGTTATCAACTTGAAAGTGCTACCACTTCAAACGTTTCCATACTTATCTAGTGCAAGAACATGCCTGAACGAGAGTGAGCTTAACAAATCGGGCTAAGATATTCTCGAGTTTATTTTGGATGATATATGATAGGTTGCATTTGAGTAATGAACTATAGTTTTTGGGTCAAGTAGTGGTAATACCCTATATCGGTTGGCATTAGAGTTGGAGGTTCGTGTTCTCATCGATGTTAAAGAATTCTCATGGAGTGTATAGATAATTTAAGAATATGATTAAAACAAGAGTGGATGACGGACCAAGTTTAAGGTGAATTCTTGGGCTTGATTTCCAGCCTTTTCTTCAACATCGAACTCGGGCATTTCAGTAATGATTTCCGATGCCGATGATGCAACCCACGGTCGCGGACCACCACCCCCAACACCACCTCATCATGGCGCATTCAATGAACTCATAGGTCATCACCAATTTCGAACCAATATGAACTAATCATGCAAGGTAGATCACGCACACGCAGGTTTCGTCGACCCCTTTTCATTTGAGGACTCCACTGGACTTCAACGCCTCAATTCTAGCATCTAACCTTCAATTAATGTTGATACAACAAAGAGTTATCCATCAATTGCATCAATTAAATGAGCAAATGTTGGCCTGAGTTTTTGAGGACTTGGATTTTTAATTATACATTGGGGACTCATTTGTAATCTTTTGAAATTTGGGGACTATGATTTTAATTTGTTCTTTATTTTTTCTTTTCTTTATTTTTGTTTTATTTAAATAGGAGAGCGTTTTCGTCATTTACAATTTTTAATTGAAAAAATAGATGAAGTGATGATTTCCGCAATGAAACGTGAAAATAGTGGTGAAAATGCAAAAAATTGAAACGTAAGGATATTTTGCATACTAAATGTCAAACGTATGGACATTTTGTACTATAAGCCTTTTAAATTATTATCAATATCTATTTATTGTTTTCGGGTAAATTGGTTCAAGTGAATTTTAGCTTTGGTTGATGATAAATAGAGGTATTTCTACGATGCATAAGAATTTTCAAGACTAGTAGTGGTTATTTATTCAATTGACATTTAAGTAAATATATTTTTTTTTTTATCAGAGTTTGAATCAACAACTTAAAATCATCTCTTTAGAAATGACATTATCGTAGTGGGCTCAATGGGATTTTAGAATGGGAAAAATTCACAACTATAAATATTTCAAAAATATCAAATTTTTAAAAAATTTCGAAAATTAGGTAGTCACATTTTGTGACATATAATAAATATTATGACCTATAATTTAACTAAACTGGTACGACTACAATAACACACAATTTATAGTGATGGTCACATAACAAACCACACGAGATCACAATCACATAAAACGCAATTTATGGGTCTCAATCATAGTTATAAAACTCGGTGTGACCGGTCGAATCAGAAAATCGACGACCCTAGCTCTTGATCAGGTCGAGCAGATTAATTTGATAGAAATGTGCCTGACTCAGTCAAAATTGAGCTTTGATCGAGTTAACCAGTGTGATTGACCTGTTTGACGGGGTTTTGAAATCATCTTTCAAAATTTAAGTCTAAGAGCGTGTTTGATTGACATAGAAAATATATTCTAGAAATATTTTCCTTATTTTGAGGAAAACAAAAATCTAATCTCCCCAAAGAACCCAAACTGACATTTTCATGGAAAATAAATACAATCAAACACACCTTAAGGGAATTGAACCTGGACATTTAAGGAAAATTATGGATTCCTCACCACTGGAACACAAAGTGCTTTAATATTATTTATGTGCAATAATTTATATCTATCTAATGAATCATTTATAGGTTTTCTAAAAATATTTTCTCGAAAAACTTTAGTCCAACATTTTACTTTATTCTATAAACATAAACAATTAGTGAAAAATGACTTAAAAACTTTAATTTTGCCTAAAAACATTTATACTTTATATATATATTTTTTAGATCTTTATGCAATGACCCACTGATCTGATTACTGACTCGTTGGTTCAATCAGTAACTCGAGACCAGTAACCAGTATATATATATATATATAGGACCATTCATTCTACTCATTAATTCGACAAATTTATTTGACGAAAAATCGTGACCTTTAATTTAAGTCAATCCAGTGCACAAAATCCATTTCACTAAAACACTATAGAATTCATAAACTACTTCCAAACACTCCTAATTACCTCATAATAATCCCTAAAATCTTTCAATTATCGATTGACAATTTCTCTCACTATATTTCTTTAACATCTCCACCGGACTTCATTCTCACGCTGGCGAAATTGAATTCCAAACCACCATTTTTCTAGAATTCTAAAAAATTTGAGCCCATCCACATCCTTACTCTTTCCAAAATCTTTTGTGCAATATCCATGGGTATGATGCATTTTATGTTTTTTATATTATTATTTGGTCTTAGCTAATTTTACGTGAGCTATTGTGCGGGTATATGAATCCCAAAATGAAAAATAAAATATTATAATAATAATAATAATAATAATAATAACATATCTCTTTCCTGTTCTGCATTTTTTGGCTTCATTAATTGATAAAATTATCTCTTTATTCGAGTTCCCTACTTTGGATTTTGAGCTTCAAAAGATTTGTTTTCTAAAACTAAATTGTTAAAATTCTGGTAAGAAAAATTTCATGGAGAAAGAGATTGTATTATGTACTGCATAAATAACTTGTCAATTGCATGGAGAAGAGATTGCCAACCACTGTCCTAGCCTATGTTTGACCACCATTTTTTTTTGTTATAAAAAATTCATTTTTTCAAAAAATCATTTTCAACTACACATTATTCCTTAAATAATAGTACAAGTAAATAAAAAAAATTCTTTAATTTTCAACTATACATTCTCCAAAAAACTACTATTCGAAAACTCATTTCCCCTAAATCTTCATTAAAATGGAGTCTAAACAATGGTTCAGTTTTAACTTTGTTAATTCCATTTAAGATTTTCATTTGTCCACATAAAATTTTTGTCCACGTCGACGAGTGAAATAGATATAGATAATGGATGAGTAATTTTAAGGGTGTACACCCCAACATGGAAGGGTCCGTGCGGCCTCCTCCATATGAGGGGTTTACATTTCGGGGACGTACAAATATAGTTTCCCCTTTTTAAATTGAACTTTGCTACTTATATAAGTGGTTACCGAAAATGATGTTAAAGGAAAAGATTGGATGAAAAAGTTGATTGTGTTTTAAACTGGTAAGTGGTAAAGCGTCATATGACATTATATAATCATTTATGTAAATCATGATGTACATATAACAAGATCTTTTTAAATTTGGGTGAAGTAGTAACTTTAACTTTATCAATCATTTATTTAGCCCCTATTTGAGCCCCCTATTAGATAAAAAAATATCATTTGAAATAATGATTTTTTTGCTAGAATGTGTGGTTAAAAAAGAAGGAAATGATTTCGATTTATGTGTAAAATTATTTTATGTAACAATGCGTAGTTGAAAATAAATTTTAAAAAATAATTTTTTGAAAAATGAGGCGAAACATAGGCTTAGGCCTTTATTTTTTCAAAAATCATTTTTAATCATATACTCTCATAAAATAATATTATACGTAAATCGAAAAATTTTCGTTATTTTTTATCCTCCATTCCCTAAAAATTTATTTTTCTCGAGGTTACCAAAAATTGTCACATGTTGATTCTTGAGCTCGAGGATTCAGTACCTGAAATCTTCATTCCTCTGATGCTTAAATCAGCGAAAAAGTGAAATATAAGCGTAAGATATAAATTGAATGCAAGAACATGGCTGAATAATAAACTAGGACCTGTATTTATAGAGGTAAGTAACAAACTGTTTATCGAGTTAGTATACTTGAAGCCTTATCTATTTAAGAGATATAAAACAATTGAGTATTTCAGTATGAAGAGTTGTAAGCTAATTAGAATCCAATCTTATTGGAGTTGGATAAGTGCGATGATGGAAGTAGAGTCCTACTAGAATATCTCTTTTGAATAGAGAAAGATACAAAGATTAAAATCCGAGGTGACGTGGAATCGTCACATGCGACAATAAAGCCCGACAAAGGAACTAGAGGAGGGCACATTGAGCAAACTCCTAAGATGATCGAAAATAACCTTAGGCATTGTTATTCGGGGTTGTTAAAAAAATGACCATTTTCATTGACCCCCGTGCATCCATGTTCAGGAGTTGAGGATGTTGCATGGAATGCTTGAAGCTCGAAGATGAGATGCAGATTGCTCGGGTTGAGCGTTGACTGTTTCAGGTTGAGTGACGTTAGTGTTGATAGGCCCCTAATCACATAGATCTAGGAAAGAAAGCTTTGGGTTTCTAAGATCGATCCTTTTACTTGATGATTTTTAGGATTAATTTTTGCTTGAAAGTACGAAGTATTTGTAAAGATGTTTGCACAAGACAATGCTTGAGGTGCTTGCTCGTGGGCAACACTTAGAGGTGCTTGCACGGGGCAATACTTCGAGTGATTGCTCGTGGACAAGGCTTTGGGTGCTTGCTTGTATACAAGGCTTCGAAGTGCTTGCACGCAGCAAGACTTTGAGTACTTGCTCTTGGGCAAAACTTTGAGGAACTTGCACGGGACAAGCCTTTGAGTGCTTTCTCGTGGGCAAGGCCCTCAGTGGTTGCTCGTAGGCAAGGCTTTGAGATACTTGCATGGGGTAAGGCTTTGAATGCTTGCTCGTGGGCAAGGCTTTGAGATGCTTGCACTGGAAAAAGGCTTCAACTTCCGATAATAAATCCATGAGTTGGGGCTTGCCTTCGATATTGAGAAAATAACGAGCTAGGGCTCGCCTTCAATAATAAGAAAACAACGAGTTAGAGCTTGCCTTCAATAATGAAAAAACAACAAGCTTATAAGAAAATTACGAGTTAGGACTCGCCTTCGATAATAAGAAAACCATGTGCTAAGACTCCCCTTAAACAATAAGAAAATCATAAGTTAGGGCTCGTGTTCGATATAAGAAAATCACGAGCTATGACTCACCTTTGCTAATAAGACAATCATGAGCTAGGGCTCGCCTTCGATAATATGAAAACCATGAGTTAAGGTTCCAATTGTCTTCTTATTAGTGCTGGTGTGTATTGCAATTGTTTGCATCTATCTCAAAGGCTATAGCTAGGGGCTAAACTTTGACTAAGATATTTCATCGAACATGTGATAGATAAGGCCTTGGAGTGAACTAAATTTAAGCTGTGAATACATCGAGCACCTGGAGTGCGTTGCAATATTTTTTTCTATTCCTTACGAATATTGTTTCTAGCTCACCCATAATATATACAAACCCAAACATTTCAAGGAAAATCTAAAGTTCTTGTTCATACAAGCAACTGAGAGTTCAATGTTGAAACGATATGGTGCTACCCTATTGCCGTTGTCAAAGTTGACTGCTATGTGGATAGCTCGAGATGCCACCGCTTTGATGATCATCGTCATGGGCTACGGATGCCTCAATATTCTTGATCGATGTCTACAGTGGCTTCGACAATAGATGGCAGAGACAAATCTTATACATTCTGATAAGATAAAGAGCTTGGGCCTTCGCACGACAACTTTTCTCTAAGAACAAATCCTACAAAATCGTTTTATCTTTCTCAAATCTTCTCATATTCTGATTGTATTTTATGTCGGAATCTTCCTTTTCTGGATATGTTTTTTTTAATAGAGGACACTGCCCGAAAAATAAATTATCCATTCTAGTCTGGTATGGTCCGGTGACCTTTTGAAAGTGGTGAGAACAATGTATTGGTTTCCACAGACAACACCAATGATGTACCCAAAATCATCACTTGTTGATTCTTGAGTTTGAGGATTGAGGATGATCATGAACCAAATTTTCAGCACCTGAAACAAAGGCGTCGATGTGTGCTTTCGTCTCCCCTTCGATGCTTAAATTAGTGAAAAATGTGAAATATAAGCGTAAGACTATAAATTGAATGTAAAAACATAGCTGAATAATGAACTAGGACCAGTATTTATAGAGGTAAGTATCACACTCTTTATATGATTAGGATTCTTGAAGCCTTATCTATTTAGCAGATATAAAAGACATGAATATTTTAATATGAGGAGTTCTAAGCTAGTTAGGATCCAATCTTATTGGAGTTGGATAAGTGCGATGATGGAAGTAAAATCCTACTAAGACATGTCTTCTGAAATAGAGAAGGAGACAAAGATAAAAATCCGAGGTTACGTAGAATAAACACGTGCGGCAATAAAGCAACTCGAGGAGGACACATTGAGCAAACTCCCAAGATGACTAAAAACAATCTTGGGTATTGTTATTCGAGGTTGATAAAAAAAAAATGACCATACCAATTCCAAAACTTATTTCCTCCAAGTTTCCATTAAAATGGAGCCAATTGCTAAATTAACACAAAGTGAACTATCTTAAATTAAGAATTATAAATTGAAGGTTTTCAAAAGAGATTTCATTTAAAAAGTTTGGTGAAACCAAATATTTGTTTAAAAAGTCCAACATCTATGTTTTTTTTAGTTAGAAGGCCTGAATATATAAAAAATAGAAAATACAATTTATAAAGGTCTAAAATGTCCTTGTATACAAAAAGACATTATTGTCCTAAATCCAATTTCAATTTTCATTTAACCCTAATTGAATTCTACCTTCCATTTCTTCTACAAAAATATGCTCTACAGGTATGCAACCCATTTTCTTTTTTTAATCATCATTTTCTCTACATAATGAAATTATAAGCTCTACATTCTCATTACTATAAATACTCATTTGGTTGAAGTGAGTAATAAAATCTTACAACATTCTTGTTAGACATTTGGAGAAGAAGATAGGGTATTGTAAATATTTAATATTTGGGTTATTTTCTTTCTCCATTTTTTGAATCATTTCTTCAAGTTGTTGTATATATATTTATGGTGTTCATTTGTGAATAATAATTTTGAATTCATTTTATCATTTGATTAGATATTTGATATGGGTTACTTCCTAACTTTTTTCTCACTACCCCTTATTTGTATTAATTGGAGTGAAATATAAGTTGGTAAAGACATGTTTCGTTATTCTTTTCAAACATACATTTGATTTTCTTCTGTACATAACGACTTAAATATCATTTTTTGCAATTCATAATGATATACATATCGTTATCAGTACTGTACGATGTTTAAAATTTGATGAAATTTTTATGTTGAATTACAGTTATGGACACCACAGATATGGTATGCATATCAGTTTGTTATCCAGTTGAATACGAGTAGTCAGTTGAAGGTGCATAGAAATGGAAATATGTAGGTAATGACAAAAGGAAAATAATGCATATTCTTGTTGCGAAAACAATTTCTTATGTGGAATTGTATGATAAAGTCAAAGACGTGTTGAATGTCAATACAAGACTGTACAAAATAGAAATTTCGGCTCTTGTCCCTGTAATGTCTAAAGCTCCAGCTGCTCCGACCATCATTGATTGTAACAACAATGTGGAGTGGTTTATATCTGTCTGTAGAGAAACTTTTCTTTGTATAACCATTCGAATGAAGTTGTTCAAAATCTAGAATAGTTTGGTGATGAATGATGTTTATTACTAATAGAGGATGGAGAAAAATTACAAATATAAACAGCAAAGAGGAATATGTTTGAACGGACAACGATGGTAACCATGACAATGGTGATGAAATATTTGTAGATTGTAATAGTTTTGACGTAAATGAAGATAATCCCCGAAGAGTCGATGGCAAAGATAATTCTCATGTACCAGACGATAATGATGTGGAGTTACACATGGATGAACACATGGATCCTGGACTTGATTCTTTCAGAAGTTGTGGTTAATAACAAGTGAAACAGACAAGCTTGTGATTATATCTGATTATGCAAC
>CAIGRN010037028.1:0-13902 GCA_903798345.1 Fraxinus anomala
GGTCATTTTACGTTAAATATAGGTGAAAATGAGGTTTTCCACAATGAAACGTTGAAATATGGATGAACATGCAAAAAATTGAAACGTAATGACGTTTTGTACGCTATATGCAAAAGGTAAGAATGTTTTGTGCGATTAAATATAAGTGGTGATTCGTGTTTCCTCCTCTTCATAATAGTAAATACGAATCTTATCAGATTTGATAATCACGTGACTGGTCGATATTGGTTGCTAGCCAGTCACTGTCTCCACGTTTTCATTCAAATCCAAAATTTGGGTCCCTAGTTCTCAATTATAATTAGTGGACAGTGTAAAACCATTTTTTTTTCCTTATGGCGGCGATTCTTATGAATATGATAGGGTTGCAAGCACTTCTTCTTCTGCTACTTTTCAACAATGGAGCATCACAGTCCATTATCAAGACTCTTCCGGGTTATTCGGGCACCCTGCCGTTCAAGCTCGAAACCGGGTTAGCTCTTTCATTTCATTTTTTCCCCGTTTCTTAACTCCATTTTCATGTTTACTAGTCTCGAGTCCAATCCGATTATCGAGCATTATGTGAATTCAAGAAACTGAATTCTTTTTAAATTTTTGTTTGAATGGTTGATTAGATACATTGGTGTGGGAAAAAACGATGAAGTGCAGTTATTTTACTATTTCACTGAGTCTCAAAACAATCCTAGTACAGATCCTCTTTTTATTTGGTTCACCGGTGGACCTGGTTGCACTGGTTTATCGAGCATCATTTACGAAATTGGTAATCTCTCTCCCTTTGCGTGTGTGCGAATAACTATGTGGTGCTTCTTACGTTCTCGTAAGAGAGATGAAAGTGTTTGAGCAACCTGTTAGAGCCTAGTGTCCATGTCTCGTGGTTTGATGGTTTATTAGTTTAAGGGCATGTTTGGTACAAATTAAAATCAGATTTTAATCTAAGTCAAAGTGAAACAATTAATATTAATCACATTTTTTATGGGTTTCACAGCTTTTCAACCACACATTTCAAAAATTTATATGTGGTTAGGAAACAAGAAAAAATTTTGGATTTATGTGTAATGTTATTTTATAGGAGAATGTATGATTAATAAGAAAAGGGAGAAAATGAATTATAATTTTAATAGATGTCAAAAATACATATTTTTTGTTCACGTTTCATAAATCTATTTTACATCTATTTACATTTCATCTACACAATTTATAAGATCCATACATATATTTAATATATTTATAAACATTCACATAGTTGCTTTATATCTGGAGCACGAGGGGGAGGGGTGACATTAATTATTATATTTCTTACTCACTGTTTAATATTTTATTTTTTAAATATTTAAAAATAAAAAAAAATTAAATAATTGAAAAGGGAAGCTCCTTGGTGTTAAATTAAGATCCGTTAATCAGATTTCAGGTGAAACTTTGTTTTATAATAATTGTGTGATTGAAAGGGAAAGGCATGACATCCCACTTCGGGTCAAAAGTTAAAATATTTAGATGTGTTTGTGAAGGGCATAATGGACTTGTTACATTGTGATCTTGACGTTCGCTATGACCTTCACGTATTAATTGTCGTTTTATTTTAAGGCATATTACGTCTCTAATTGCAATTTTGTTGTTGAAGTAAATCATTTCCTTAACTAAAAAAAACAGTTTTCGCAATAAATGCTACATTGCCAGAATTTTTTATTATTTTCCTTGACAGAATGTCACATAACATTTTATCATTAAACTATTTAAAAAATAGTTAGTTTTTCCATCAAATCGACTGCTTTCACCGTTACATCTGTCAAGTAGGTGGGTAAAAATATTTGACTGTGTGGATTATTTCCAGTTTTTGCAACACTTGTAGCTTCTTTTTCGAGGATGTTGATTAAGTCATTCAAACGCATTGCATGCTACGATGTACATATCGATGTAGCTCTTAAGAGATTCATATTGAGAATTCCAAGGAATAGCTCCTGATCGTTGCATATTGCACATTTCTGTGTTCACGTTTGCCAATGTCAAAATATATTCAATTTCTTTTCTTTGGGTAGTTTGAAACTCATTAATGCTCTTAGATAAGCTACAATACTAAAAACAATGTCCAAATGTGAAAAGAAATTCCAAATAACACTAACATCCATAGCAGTGGAAATCAATTTCAATTGTAGTCCATTCTAAACAACGTTCATTTTTCAGATTCAACGATGTAGTGTCATTTAAGCTTTTGATTGTGAAGTAGAATTCTGTTAGAATACCATCTGTAGAGGCTACTTGATAATAGAAGCACTACATCATTACTACCTAGATGGGAGCCTTGCACGAACTAGATCTGTTTAGCATGCTGAATATGGTTCAATCCTTTGCATTATTTGTAGCTTTAGCATACCACACTCGATAATCTCAAATAATTAAGGAGAAATAAGGTGCAAAGAATTGGGTATTCCTAAGAACCTCTCAATTCCACTGTAGGCGAATGATCAAGTAAAATCAGTGAAGAAAACAATTACTAGAAGTAAAATCAACATAACTAAACGGACATAGGTGGATGAACTGCTATAATTTATAAATGTACCTGATATTATTCTTATACCAACTGATGTGCTTGTGTGCAGGTCCATTCACTTTTGATGTTGCAAATTTTGATGGAAGCTTACCATCCATACTCCTAAATCCACATTCTTGGACCAAAGTAAATTTCACGTCTCATTCAATGCATGATTCAAGTTATGTATGTATGTCTAAAATAACTCTCTACCTTTATAATATATTTAAATGGTTTTCAGGTTGCCAATATTATATTTATAGATTTTCCCGTTGGTACTGGATTTTCGTATGCAAAAACTTCACAAGGTTATTCTTCGTCGGACACCAAGTCAGTAAAAGATGGTTACACGTTTCTTAGGAAGGTAGGCCAACATTAATATTGTATTCCTAAGTAGAAATTGAAAGCTATAGAAATGAAATTTGATGTGGGACTTAGAAGGAGTCCTTACATATTGCCATCTATATTCTCTTTCCCACCTTTTTCGTGTCGTAAACTAATAATAATGAGAATAATGCAGTGGCTATTGAATCACCCCATGTTTATCAAAAATCCTATATATGTTGCGGGTGAATCCTATGGAGGCAAATTTATTCCTACGGTTGCATTCGAAATATTACGAGGTAGCATATAACAAAAAGAAAAAATGAAACTTACACGACTTTATTCGGTTTTTTCTTGTTCACCTATCAAGCTTTGATTAATTTGTTAGTCTTGATTGTAATGCAGGAAATGAAGCAGGACTGCAACCACCAATGTCCCTCCAAGTATTGATTTTCTCACATAATTAAATATAAGAATTTCTCATATCTGTTTGTCAATACTATAACTTACTTCATGTTAAAGATCGCGTACTTTGGAAATTGAAACAGGGATACCTTATTGGCAATGGAGAAACGATTTCAATCAGTGATTATAATTCACGAATTCCATATCTTCATCGCATGGCACTTATATCAGATGAATATTTTGAGGTAATATTTTTTATTCAATTATTTTTATACGATAAAATGAATCGTTTTGCATCTTATTCTCGTTGTAATTACTTGACTCAATTTCAGTCCGCAAAAACTAGCTGCAATGGGAAATATTACAATCGCGATCCAAATAATCTGCAATGTGTTTCTGCCTTTCAACAGATCGAAAAGGTAACGGTTTACATCCTATATATTTTATCTTATTTTCATTTCTTTTAACATTTTATTATGGTCCCAAACACTTAACAATTTCACTTTATGATCAAATAATGCAGTGTATAGAGAATATAAATCAAGTTCATATTTTGGAACCAAATTGTGAAAAATTTAAAGCATCAAAACGAGATGATTTTGGAAGGGATCGATCATTTTCAGAAGACGGTTCAATTGACCACCTCATGCTCCCTGGACAAGATCGACAGTGGTGTCGCGTAACTTAATTAATCCTCTATTTATCTATATATTAGTACATTTCGTTTATAAGTTATTTTTCTTGAAAGTAAGTTACGACTCACTTATTAGAAAGTAAGTTGTGTTCGTAGAAACACATTACTTTTAAAACTTTGTTCGGTAAAAAAGAAGCTTAAAGCAACTTTTACTTCATTATATCTTAGCCAACTATGCGAGTTTCTTTTATGCAGGAAAATAATTACATTTCATGTGGTGTTTGGGCAAATGATCCAACCGTACAAGAAGCTCTTCGTATAAGAAAGGTACGCTAAGTAGAAAAAAAATTAAAGATTTATTACTTGTTATCAATCAACCAAAAGAAAAATAGTGTATTTAATCAAAGTATTTAGGAAAATATCGTAATTTGATAACCAGGGAACGATAAAACACTGGAAAAGATGCAATCTCAACATATCATATGAACGGGATGTTGAAAGTGTTGTTCAATATCATGAATTTTTCAGCAAGAAAGGATACGAAGTTCTAATATTTAGGTAAGTCATATTATTTTTTTCATTATATAGAAATTGTGACTTAATTTGTTCTAAATTTAGTCTTATCCAATAGAAATTGTTTATTAAGCAAAAAATATAACCTATATATATGAAAGATGTGAATTTGATATATATTGTCTAATTATGCTTCTTTTCTTTCCAGCGGTGATCATGACTTGGCTTGCCCATATGTGGGTACCTTAAATTGGATTCGCATGCTCAATTTGACCGTCGAAGACAAATGGAGACCTTGGAATGTCGATGGCCAAGTCGCTGGGTTGGTTTGAGTTCTTGATCATATTGTGTATATATTGCATGGTATTATTCTCAATATTTCAACACGCTTTATCCCTTACAGATACACAGAGAAGTACAAGAAAAATGACTTCAATCTCACATTTGCAACAGTCAAGGCAAGACAAGTTTGATTGTGCTTTTTCTCACAACTCACAGTGATTTGAAGAAAAATAAGAAAAGAAAGGTTTTTCTCTTTTTTTTTTGCAGGGTGCAGGACATACATGCGCAGAGTACAAGCCTAAAGAATGTCTTGCGATGCTCCAGCGGTGGATCTCTCGACGTTCTTTATAGGATTGGATGGAAGGGAAAATTTTCGGAGTTCATTTATTAAACCTTTAATCTCAATAAATATCATGTATTTTTAAGTTCATATGATGAAACTTGTTATTTTTAAGTGCAAATGCACAACTTAAATTCAATTGTGTTTAGCTTTAGAGGACTACATTGACACATAATGTTATGAATTTGTTGCATTTCGTCCAACTTCTATTTGCTTAGGTTGAGTGGCATGAATTGAATTATACTATAATTATGAGGCCTTAGATTGATTTAAAGTGTGCCAACCAACATGGCCTAACGAACGACCCATAGAGACACGGCTTGCTAAGGATGTTGTGACGGCTTAACATGTTAAATATTGGTGCAAGTGGGTATTGGCACTTGCTTACTGCATGTCACAAATCACAAGTTAAACTTCATATTCTACATTATATCTTCAAGATTTACTAGCAAATTAAATAATTGAAACACGTGAAAATAAGTGAAGCAGCAATTATGTTGCATTGCACTGAAAATTTGGCTTATTAGTTTTTTCACACGAGGAAAATATTGAAGCATATCTTAATTAAACAAGAATTATGTCATATCTAATTAGTGGGCTCTATGAAATTAGTTTTGTATTCTTATATAAGAAATGACAAAAAAAAAAAACTAAAAATAGGTTCTTTCATAACAAAATACAATGATTTTGGATTTTTCTTGGGAACATTTTGTCGGCAGTTGCCTAGTCAGTTATAGATTTTTGTAATTGGTTTTTGTAAGGATTAAACTGGTTGCACATGGTCTATGACAGGCTATTTCCAGGTGCTGAAATCGTAGTTTTTGATTGACAGCTTTTACTTTTATTTATTTTTAATTGTCAATTAAATTTTGACAAGTATATGTCTGTATAAAATCTTGTCATTGTGTGTTCCCGTAGCACATCTCTTTTTGTAATAGAAACGACTTGGCCTTACACCATGAGAATCATTGCAACACATTTGCATATTGGGATTGAATTCGCATGATCTCCAATTCGTGGATGTATGTTAAAACTGCGATAATATTTGAAAAAAAAAAAAAACAAAAAACGAAACTCTGCGTGGAAGTAAAATTCTCATTGCAATGCATTTGCATCATGGGATTAAATTCACATGATCCCCAATTTGTGGATGAGTGTTAACACATCAATTAAAGAACTCTGCATGGAAGTGAATATTCATAATTAAAAACCCTCACATTTTGTTGTATAAGCTTTGAAAACTTCTCTTTTGGTTGACCACCAGCCATCTTTTCACTATAAATAAAAGGAAATAAGATGATGTTGTTTCGCGCGGATAGTCGCTAACAATTAAAAAGGTTCAGACGATTGTGTANCACCAGCCATCTTTTCACTATAAATAACAGAAAAGATGATGTCAATATTTCTAACTGAAGTCATGGTACCATAATTCTTTATTTTAAGTTTCTTCAACACGCTTGAACTAGTCTCACCTGTGTATCTTGTAAAACTTTCAAATAATGGTGCAATATTAGTACGCAATACGTAAGTTATTAGTTTATTCTTTCTAAGACATTACGCATCATAGTACTGAAATTTGTATAACTGATTGGATTTTCTTATTAGAAGTCATAGGGTTATTCTTTTCACGCTTATCGTTCGAAAATTTACTAGGAACATCATTTTTTCGTTCTTGAGGTTTCTACTATTCCTCATCACATTTTGAATTTTTTTAACGAAATCAGTTATTTCATCGTCCCTAAGGGTCTCAGCATTAGTCGACTCACTCTCTTCTTCCCTAATAGTATTCACGGCTATGGATTTAACATTTTTCCATTGAGATACGGTAAGTTAGGTTTGAAAGAATCCTACTAGTTCTTCTATCTTACCAGCATCTAAGTCCTTACTTTCTTCAGTCGCAGTGACTTTAGATCTAAACCTTTCAGGTAGGAATTTAAGAACTTTTCTAACAATTTTAGACTCGAGAATCTTCTCACCTAAGTTGAAACTCAAATTAACTATATCATTAAGCATAGAATTCATCAAACAATTTATCGTCCTTCATTTCAATTTCTTTAAATCTAGATGTCAACATTTGCAGTTTAGAGTTTTTAACAGTTTAGTTTTCTCATGTGTGGTTTCTAATATATCCCAAACTTCTTTAGTAGCTTCACACATCGATACTCTCCTAAACTCTTCAGCAGACACAGTCATGAATAGGGCATGAAGACCCTTACTGTTCCAATTACACTCGGCTAAGTCATCTTTAGTCCAGAGTGTAATATTAGTGGGTGTAGCTACACCAGCAACAGTGGTTAAAGGTGCAATCCACCCAATTTGAACGCTCATCCAAATATGCTCATCCAATACTTTAAGGAAAGCTCTCATTCGAAATTTCCAAACTCTGATACAAATTGAAATAACGAGATTTGACCCAAACTACACCTAGAGGAGGGGGGAGGGTGAATAGGTGATTATGCAGGATGAAAAACTTAATAATTAATTAGCAACAAGTCACTATTAATTATATATAGATGGTTAATCAAACAGTTCAATTTTTCCTATGTTGAAATACCGCAGTTATGAAAGCAATAAATAAATACAAGAAATGATGACGGAGAAACTCCAACCGGGTAAAAACTCAGGGAGCTTTGCAAGTCAGAAATCCACTATAAACTTATTATGAACTTACAGTCTGTGAGACACGATTACCACTAGTACTTTCTGACCTCCTGACTATAATTTTCACAGCTATCTTGGATTGCGTGCTTGTGCACCAACTCCCAGCTGTAGTTTTCAAAGCCCTCTTGGATTGCGCGATCGTGCAACAACTCCCGACTTTATGAATATATCTATCTCACGTGGATCAACGAAGAACTCCACGTTCTTCAACGACTAGAACTCCAGTTACATTCTCTTGATTTTCAGAACTCTGATAGATATGTAGGAAGTAGCAGTTTGGTATTTGGATTATGGATTTGATATTTTCATCGCCAGAAACCAGTCACAGTATGAAGGTTGAAAGCTTATATGATGAAGATGATATGAAGAATATTTATTTTCTTAATGTTCAACCTTAGAATTTATATTTAGAGGCGTTTGATATTTATGGTTTAGGTTTTAAGGTTGAACGGGCCGAGCAAAAAACCTTAAAAACGCGAATTAAATTTTTTTGGAAAATCTTGTCATTCGAGCGAAAGTTGGGCAACAGACGAGTGACAGTGTGTCGCTCGAGCAAAGATAAGGCGACAGGCGGATGCCAATGTTTCTATTTCTACCGCTCGAGCAAAGTCATGGCGACAGTCTAGCAAAATTACGGCGCCGTTTTTCCTTCTTTTCCATTCTCGAACCCTAGACCTAATACAACTCAATTTCTACTATTTGTAACTTACTCATTAACTTTTACGATATATTAATTTTAGTCCCTTTTGTTTACAGACTTGCCAATTATATAAACAACCTATCAATTTCCATCATCTAGTTCAATATCGGCGATATTGTATTTACTTTTTCTGCAGCAATCTAAGTCATGTGAAGACACAGCCTAATGTTACTGATAAAGGACAAGATTAAAAACCACGTTCAGATTGCCGACCATTCATCACCAACCATATGATTCTCTCTCTCCTCTCCTCTCCTCTCCTCTACATTTATTTGTTGAATAAAATTTTGAAGCCAAAACCTCTCTGCTTTGACAACTAAGGAACTACAGAGAGCGGTCGACTCCATAATTGAATGCAGATATACTAGAATAAAATTTAATTATACAAAGTTAATTGGAAGGACGGGACAGGTATACCATGATCAATGTCCCAAAGCCATACATTGTTTCTAATTTCTATCTTAAAGAAATTCTAATAATGTTTCTCCAACCGTTTCTCGACAGGGGCTAGCAAGAGGAAACTCCCAGTGGTAGCTAGTTCCCCTTTCCCATACTTAATTTCCAACTGCACGAATTTTTCATGATATATATTGAGATTCTTTAAGTCATGTTCGATTTAGATTAAAAAATTGATAAAATATAAAATTCAATAATTAAATTTAACCATAAATTTTATGGAATCAGCTTTCAGTAGTACATATCATTAGTTTTTACCGAAATCTGCTTAAAATACATTTTTTAACAAAAACAAAAGAGTTAAGTCAACCCTAATCCCCTTGGAGGCCATTAATAATTTTAAAGGCTTCAATGCCTTGAAAACTTGAAAGTTAAAAGACAAACTGTGTCTATATTAATTGATCTATTCTTTTGTAGTTTAAAATTTGGAGTTTCTACTTAGTGATGGACAGTGAGGATGTTGCATCAGCTCCTTCAACACCTGTAACACCAGGGACTCCTGGTGCTCCTCTCTTCGGAGGTTTCAAAAGGGACAGAAATAGCTTTAATGGTAGAAAATCATCTCTTCTTAAGAGCTGCAAATGCTTTAGTGTTGAAGCTTGGGAATTGGAAGAAGGGAGTTTACCTCCCGTCTCTTGTGCATTGGCCCCACCTTCCGTCTCTCTCGCAAGAAAGGTGTGCCTGACGACTCTACTAAATCATCTCGTCTAAAACTCAAACCTTTTTTTTTTTAATTGCCTTTTAATAGGTGATAATGAGATTTGAAGTCGGGATCCTCGACTGGTAAATATGTTTCTTACCAGGTGGGAGCTGAGTTTATAGGTACCCTCATACTTATCTTCACTGGGACAGCCACTGCCATTGTGAACCAAAAGACAAACGGCTCGGAAACCCTTATTGGCCTGGCGGCTTCCTCCGGGCTGGCGGTGATGGTAATTATACTCTCCACTGGTCACATTTCTGGAGCTCATCTCAATCCAGCTATCACCATTTCCTTTGCTGTTCTCAAGCATTTTCCATGGAAACATGTAAAAAAGCTAAAATCTTGTCTATTTCGTGTCCATTATGGTACTCTATCACATTGGATTGATTCAATTTTTTAATTTTAATTTGGGTGCAGGTTCCTTCGTACATTGGAGCACAAGTAATGGCATCATTAACTGCTTCATTTCTGCTAAAAGGGATTTTCAATTCTATAATGGGTGGGGGAGTAACAGTTCCTTCAGGGGGATATGCTCAAGCTTTTGCTCTGGAATTTATTATCACTTTTAATCTCATGTTTGTTCTTACTGCAGTAGCCACAGACACGAGAGCTGTAAGTCTCCCTCTCTCTAGTTATTTTCAAGATATTTATGAGTAAATTCCTCCAGGGGTTCCAAACTATTTAGTTTATATATCCATATCCCCAAACTTCTAATAGTGTCCAAAATATTTAGTTCGTATATCAATAATATCCTCACCAATGGTAAATGTCTATTTAGACGTTAAATGTCCAAGTGACACACGTACAAAATGTCTGATTGAAAGGATAAAATTATTTTTAAAAAAAAATATAATTTTATTCTAAAACCAAATGGTGTTCAAATTACATGAATTGTTCTCCTTTAAAAGATTTTACCCTTTGAGAAAGATAACATGTGCAAGTGATATCGCGGTTTAAAAGATTTTACCCTTTGAGAAAGATAACATGTGCAAGTGATATCGCGTGGCTATTTAATTACAAAATAGGCATTTTCCTATCAAGTGTAAATACTATGCACGTAGTGTTAAAAGGTTGATAACATGAATGTCACAAATAGTTGATGCCATAGTTATGAAAAGTTGGGAACCCTTGAAGAATACCTCTTTAAAATATTCATGAGATTATGGCAGAAAATGGAAATATCCCATTTAATTTTCCACTATGGATTAATTTATTTGTTTCATTGCTGCAATCAAGAGACAAGAGTCAGTAGTAAATCTGAAATTCAAATTTCAATGAATATTAATTTTAAATACAAATTAAAAATATTATATGTTGACACACTTTTGTCACTAGGTGAAGCAAGCCAGTCAGATAAATATGTGTTAGATTAACAAGAGGAAATTGTTTAAGATGGATCAAGTTGAAGAGAGAATGAAAATAGTCGAAGCTTTTGGATTTCTTATTTTTGTTGATATTTCGAGTATCACCCACCTTCAGTAACTTCTTCCTTCCCACTTCTAACATGGTGCGTCCTGCATGCCTCTGTGCCCCTAGGAACTTAAGAGACTCTCGAGTAGTTCTAAGTGCGTACTCAAGACTCTTCGAAACTCTCTCGAACATGAAGCAAATGGGGGATACATGGAACGTAGAAGACCATTAGGAGACATTGGACACATCAAACAATAAAGTGTCACAGTAAGAAAGAGAAAGCCCTAAATATTCGAAATTTGTATCCATACTAATTTTTTAATTTTTAAAACAATTTCTTACTCCAGGGTTCTTATCTTGGATCTCACACTTCTAGTAAAAAATTAATTATAGAATCTTCTAATGTGTGTCCAACTTGATTGAACACTATAATATATTTTGTGGTGTAACAGGTGGGAGAGCTGGCGGGAATTGCGGTAGGAGCTACTGTCATGCTCAACATACTCATAGCCGGGTAAGCTCAAAAAGTTTCACTTTCACCTACTACCATTTTCGACTGTTTTTAATATGGCGTTTGAAACTACACCGTATTAGAAGATAATAAAACCAAAGAAAAACCAAAATTATTGATTTTATTTATTTATTTATTTTTAAGAATTTTATCAACAAAGGAGAATAAGCACTTCAGAATAATTTAATCCTGTTACTAATTGGACCAAACACCATAAAATAATAAATAGAATTGTTATACTCCTCCAATCAAATACTACGTACCAAACGTGTCCTTAAATCAATAATAAAAAAACTAAACTCACATGTTTATAAAGTCGAGGTTTGTTTAAATGATTTCCTTTTTGCTATTCCTTCCGCTTTGTTGTTAGAAATATTTAATCGTCGTTCGCATCATAAGGTTGGAAATTTTTATGATTATTGTCGGACTACTACAACCCCTCATTTACGCGGGTATGAAAAACATAGACAGATTTATTCAACGCAGTCAACCAGCAATAAATCAGTCAACCAGCATATATTAGAGGTTAAAAACAACGTATATTATTAGAGGTTAAAAAGTTGGATCTTACTTTACATTATTACTAATTTCATGTAAGTCACTTAACTTTTTTTTTTTTGGTTCCAATTCGATTATTATGAATTAATTATATAGTTTTAATTAAGTCATTATATTTATTGAACTTGTCTTTTATCATACAGGGAATCCACTGGAGCTTCAATGAATCCAGTGAGAACTTTAGGGCCAGCAATTGTTGCTAACAACTACAAAGCCATATGGGTATATCTCACTGCACATGTACTTGGTGCCTTGGCTGGGGCAATTGTTTATTCTGCAATAAAGCTGCCCGATGAAGATCCCCCTCAACACACAGCTTTAGAAGATGTTCCATCCTCTTGAGATTGCGAGATTTAGGAACTAATCGTACCAAACATGCATTGAGTGTTTTTTTAACGAATTTGGTACAAAATATCGTTTGGATTGAAATAAACAGGGTGATATGTATAAGTAAATTTGTGCATTAATTAATAACTTTAATTTGACATGTCGGGTTTGCTGGATTTAGGGACTAATATCTAACGAGAATTTTTGTTTATATGTATGTCATCGTTATAATGATGTTCGATTTTATCAGGTCCAACATATCAAACGTGCTCGAAGTTCTTTTGTTTGGGACTGAAATACATCAAAATCGATGTTTGTCTTTTAATCCAAAGATCCCAACAATGTTTAGGAGCAAAATCAACGTTTGGGATTGATTTTATGCATTGGTTAATTTTATTTTTTAGCTGGACATCAAAGATAATATTATTCTATTGGCCCCACCTTATGTTTGAATTTTATTTAACTTGGATTTAAATAAACAACGGTCAAAATTTTAGCAAATTTTCAATTTACAATTTGCAAACTAATTTCAAAAATTTGAGCTTCTTCTCTCTTTATCTGGGTGCTAACCTATTGTTTTTGGTTCAGTTGAACATGAAAAATGTGTTTTAGTATGTTATATTGGACGTAATTAAGAAAGTGAGAAAGAATAAAGTTGTCATTTACCATTTATTCTCTATATATCAAATACGTTAAAACTATACATTCAATAATAAGATAATCTTCTACATTATTTAAAATGGAAAGATTGAGAAGAAACTTTTGAATATCAAATTTACCCTTATATATTTAGCTATAGGTCAAAAATACCCTTAACATTTATTTATTTTATTTTATACTTTTGAAGACAAAGCCCGAGGCAGTTCCAGATGGATACCCAAGCAGCGTAGGCGTTATCTGAAATCGAGAAAAGAATGCCACGTTCTTTATATAAAGCAAGAAAGACAGCAATCCGATAGATGGATTATGACTTACTCACTAAACTTTTGAAGTAAATTATTCAAATAGATGGCAGAGCTTTCGGAGTACATCTTCCATTTTGAGATTGCGACCCATCAATCGCAGAGCACTTTCTCACTGATTTAGTGACATTTTTCCAAGCATTGATTTGTTATTTTATTTTAATTATGCACGTTTTGATTTGGTTAAATTATTTGTTTTAATTGCTTTGTTGACCCCATTTAATGATTTTTATCGTATATTTTTAATTTTGCACGTTTTGCTTTGGTTCAAATGCAAGAGAAATTCAAATCACTTATTTTTAATAGCTTTTTATAATTTGTTTTAATGGCTTCATTTTCTATACTTATTTCCCCCACCTCCGTTGTCCCTTTCTCACTTTCACCATCTCGCTTTTGATTTGAAGTTCTTATCAATTATTTTTATGACTTTTGATCATCATCTCCACAGGTTTATTATAAGAGAGGTGCATGCCTCCAATAATACAAAATCTAATCAAATCGAATCGACTCGAATCAATGAGTCAAATTGTTTAATTACATGGATTTCAGGCAAAACTACAGCAAGATAAAGTACTACTTTCGACAAATTAAATGA
>CAIGRN010037034.1:0-19964 GCA_903798345.1 Fraxinus anomala
ATATATATAGATAGATAGAGAGAGAGAGAGAGAGAGAGAGAGAGAGAGAGAGAGATGAAAGTTTTTAAAGACTATTCGAGGCTATATATGTATATATAGGAGGAAAAAGATTGTACAGAAGAAAAATGGTATGATGCAAATTGTTAGTTGTTGAGTGAAGCAACAATGGTGGAGTGTGTGCGTGAAAAGTAGAGAAAAGAAAAAATGATAAACATGGTGGTATATATGTAGATATACACACAGCTATTTATTACAGAGAGAGAGAGAGAGAGAGAGAGAGAGAGAGATGTGTACATATATATTGTATATATTTGTTTTTTCTCCATTCTCGGCTATAACAATGGATTGGCATTTCCCACTAAGTATTCTAGTTGTTTCTTATGCTCTTTGTTATCTTCACACTTGTACTCTTTCGACTTGCCGCCCCATGCTACNAGAGAGAGAGAGAGAGAGAGATGTGTACATATATATTGTATATATTTGTTTTTTCTCCATTCTCGGCTATAACAATGGATTGGCATTTCCCACTAAGTATTCTAGTTGTTTCTTATGCTCTTTGTTATCTTCACACTTGTACTCTTTCGACTTGCCGCCCCATGCTACATGTATGGGGAGGTGACTTTTCCCATTTGTACAGAAGAAGAAGCAATAGAAATTGGCCAGAATAGACTAAAACAGTGAGCCTCACAGTGTATTTAAATATTGCATAAAATGGCGAGGCCCACCTGCTTGTGTGTGGTCTGGTGTGTTTCTATGGTGTACCTAGCAAAATTCCTGGGTGATTGTACATGTAGCATTATAGCATTACAGGAAGACAGGTAATATTACTTCATAGAATTTTTGTCCCAATCAATTCTTCTAAACCACTTATCTCCTTGTCAATCTCTTTGTACAATTGCCCCGCGGGGCACATCCCAACTGGCAAAGAATGGGGCTCTTCAATGCTTACAGATTAGAGGTCGCGTGTTCGATTCATGGTGGCTCTTGGAAGGCAGGCTCTCTCCTGGAAGACATGATTTTTCCTGGAAGACAAGATACAATATGAGTTTGACTCGCTCGGCACTTTGGCAGTTCAGTTGGGGGGCTCTTGGACCCTGACCAGTTTGGGGCACATCCCGCGATTTACCTGGTCTGTGTGATGAGAGGACGGATCGCAGACCCCAGGATTAGTCGCCGAAGGTGGACACCTGGATATAAAAAAAAAAAAAAAAAATCTCTCTGTACAATCTTCCTATACAGGGACATTGATCATTTTTTCTCTTATCCCAAATCTTCTTCCACTTCACAGGTGGTTTTGACTAATTACTTGGTTTACCCCCATCTTTCCTTGTTTTTAGAACACCCAATTTGAAGTTCAATTATGTTTTTAATCTAAAATCCCAAGTAATGTTAGTCGGGGAAGCCTATCCGTCCCTTTGGGCAATCCCTCCGCCCCCTTGGACATTCCTTTGTCACCTTGAGCACCCTCTCCATCCCTTCGGATCATTAGTGGTAATGAGCTCCTTGATTCATTATTCAATGAAGTTGTAATGATTTTAATGCATTGAGATTATTATCTAAATCGGTGATCATCGTCACTAATTGGTGTTAGATGGGGCATTTGAATGATATTCATCTAAAAAAAATAACTTTGAAATATGTGGTTGACAAAATAAGTAATTGGAAGGCATGTTTAACAAATTTTAAGCTACAATTAATTATGAAGCTTTTATTAGAAATTTCTATGGTATTTATTACCAAACATGTATAGTTGACAATATATTGAATTTAGTAATGTTGTTGAAGATAAAATATAAACAATAATTTGTCCATTCACTAACATTTTAAATTTTAAATAAGATAGTTCATTAAGGTGTGGGGGCATGAATCCCAAACTCTAGTCTTGTGTTGTCAATTTAATCTAATTTGTGTGGGATTAAAGATAAAATATAAATTAGATAGATTATCAATCCAACTTCCAATTTTTTTTGGGTTTTAGTCAAGGATAGCATGGCATGCTCTTGTTTAAACTGGGGCTTGAAACCATTTATTTCCTCTCGATGATAGATAGGATGACTCGAGTGACAATCAATATAGATCCAACTTTTTATTTACTTTTTGAATCCGAACAGTCCAATATGACCACATGACTCCTCTTTTTTTCAAGAATTCATACATTTATTATCATCTATTTATTCATTATTTATTTATTTATTTGTTTTTTACATATCTCACATTGAAAATATATGTATATTTTAACTACTTAAACTTCTTGAATGATTCTACTTTCTACTTTTGGATTAACTTGCTTTTAAGAAAAACCAAGTGCGGGTGTAGTGCAATGAAAATAAATAGAATACACGCGTGGACAATTGCACCCATACTTAGTGGTGTTTGATGGGGATTAAAATTATGTTTTTCGTAGATTGTGATAAAAGTTTTTGAAATGTGTGGTTAAAAAGTTGTAGAACTCATGGAAGATGTGGTTAATATTGATTGTTTAACTTTGATTTAAATTAAAATATGATTTTAATCCGAAACAAACAGGTTTGGAAATTCTTATGCCATTATACATAGGTTTTAAAAAATTTAAAAATAAAAAGCTAGTCTTGATGAGTTTTATCGATGTTTTGAAATTGGTCAAGTATTGTTTGAAAAAGATAACTCGTGTCAAAATTTAAATAAATGAATAATAAATAATTTCTTCTTTAAAGGAAAAATAAATTGGTAAAAATTGTGATACAGCTTATTCAATTATATTTCAACGGATTTAAGCATTCTTGATCTAATTAGCTGGTTCGACCTGATCTTTATAATACAAAAAATTGTATTAACTCTGAATTCGTGCAAATCTAAAATTTCAAAATATAATCTTCGATTATTTTTGTAGGTCTCGATGTGTGGAATAGTTACATGTATCTATCGATAATCATTTTCATTTTAAAAACATCATCACATCAATTATACTTTCACCAATCATCAAAGATTTTGACTCATCCCAAGTGCCTACAAGGCGGACAAGAGTGTGTGAAACATCCAAATACTACTAATCGCCATAAATATTTTTTTATTATAACGTTGATAAAAACAAATAATTCAAATAATTTCTATGGGATGTTTGATTCTTATTTTTCCCTCTCTTATTTCTAACTACACATTCTTCATTTAAATAATATTATACGCAAATCAAAAACTTTTTTTTTTCATTTTTAACTGCATATTCTCTATCAATATATTATTTCAAAATACATCCTTGAAAAATAATGAGGCCCAAACACCCCCTAATTTAGTTTATATGATTTTGAAATAAATATTTTGTATTTTAATTTTATATATTATTGATTTGATAAGAAGAACAAGAAACAAGGCTCGCTGAAATTATAGGCAAGTATAGTGACATTTTACTTGTATCTAGAATATTTTGCATTGGCAATTAGTAGAAAACTTATAAACCAAGTTAGGAAAGCTAAAAGGGCTTTAAGCGTATCTGTCTCGTGTATGATATCGATTACTAATTAGTAAAGTGAACTTAAGAGTTCGAATTTTCGTTCGCATGAAAATTTAAATAGAAAATAGATAGATTGGATTAAAAAAATCATTATCAACCGAAAATGTTGATTTCTCTACTTTCAACAAAGAATTTGATAGGCAATTATAATCAAATTTAAATTTGAAGGTTCTTTGTATATTTTGAAGAAGAAAAGATGCTGAAAAGGGAACAAAATATTTTTAGAATTAATTATAGTAAATTTTTTTAGCAAAAGTACGATTAAAGTAAAAAGAAATATATATATATGTGTGTGTGTGTGTGTGGATGGTAATACAAATTAATCATCAATTTAGAACAAAAATGAAGAAGACAAAGATTGAATATAAGATGTATGACTGAAACTCATGAACCAAAAAAAGATAAAGATTGAAGAGGTATTAAGATTAAAGAATAAAATCAGTGTCCCACAACCACGAATTCAGATTGTAGCTCTGGCTCGTCCAAATTTGTACCAAAACTGTCGTCGTCGTCATCATGATCGATGTTATCATAGTTGAGTTCGCTTTTACCGACGCATTTTTCATCGTCACCACCATCCTTCAAGTTTGGTGGAGGATAACAATTCTCGAGACGCCCGCTAACAGTATTAAAACTTAGATCACTTTTTGTTGCAATGTCATCATCTTCTGCACGAGTTTCTCTTAAAGCCATGGAGCAAATCAAAAGTGTCATTACTACTATGCTTTTAGAACAAATATTGATTCCCGGCCTTCGAGCATTCTGTCTAGGTACATTCATTGTTGCTTAGTAATTAGCTATTTCTTCTAATGCTCCGCCTTGTTGCCAAATTTAAGATATTTGAACATTGAAAAGGTTAAAAGCTTCAACGAATACACGAAATATTAGAACCTTAACTTTTGAGAAATTTAAGGTAAACTCGAGGTTGAGATTTTTGTGTTGACCTATTCATGGGCAATGGATTTCTTAAATTATATATCAGAACAACCATGTTATAAGTACATATTTTATATTTTGTTTAAAAAAACACTTGTCATGACATCATTGGAAGATGGAAAAAAAGACCATTCAAATTTAGGCACGTCGGCGTCGGTATCAATTTCGTCAAAATTTTTCTGTACTTCAAGTTTTATTGATAACGGAATTTGTTATATATTAATTTCACCATCCACTAAAAAATTATTTTGCAAAAAGTAAAATGAAGGAGTTAGTTATTGCGATTACAATCTAGAAAATTTACGAAACACATTCTATACTTAGGATGTAAATACATTTCACATATTATTTGTTTAGAAATTACAATTTAAATACGTTTAGTTCGTAAGTGTTACAAATAATAGAATTTATTAAGAATCTACAAGAATATGAAATCGAAGGTTTAAAAATTGAGCATATAATATCGTCCTATCGAAACTTTTCGACCATGCTACCGTAACTTTTCTCTTTATACGCGTATTTATATTGGTTTCGCCTCAACCCCAAAAGAGTTCTACTGGCAAATTCCTCAAATTGAAATCAAATCCGGCCCGAATATGGAACCAGGAGACGACGAAGAGCCGCCGCTCGCCGTTGCAATCGATGACGTCGTTGAACACGAGATTCCACCAGTAGGCGTCACTGTCATCACTGGCTATCTCGGTGCCGGCAAGTCGACGGTAAAATGAATTTTAAACTTGATGCTGGTAGTTATTACTTTTTACAGTCGACTTCTCATAATCAGTGTTTTATTAACTAAGAATCTCTTAGGGTTAATAGAATTTCTAGAAATTAACTTCGTTCTACCTTCCAAAATACATACTCTATTCCCATAAATTATTATTATTTTGAAAAAAAGAAAAAGAAAAAGAAACTGTCTTTACAATATTAGTTATGCAAAACTCTCTAATAGAAATGTAAACATATCTTTTATGTATATGTGTTTACTCTATGAAGTTTGGCTTATTTTACTCTCAAGTCAAGTTGGAACGAGTTTTAAGCAACTAGAGCCTGAACTAGTCTTTAGCTGCTGATTCTATTTGCATTTACAAGATTCAGAAGGGAGTGATGAAAGAGCACAGTAAATGTATTAGGAATGACACGGTTATTATTTTTATGGATAACTATTGGCTGTGGTTGTGTGCGCACACGTCTTTTTGTTTTTTATGTGTTTGTGTGTGATGTAGTTGGTGAATTATATATTGAATGGCCAACATGGGAAGAGAATAGCAGTAATATTGAATGAATTTGGGGAGGAGATAGGAGTCGAAAGAGCAATGATCAATGAAGGTGAAGGTGGTGCTCTTGTAGAGGAGTGGGTTGAGCTGGCAAATGGATGCATTTGTTGTACTGTGAAGCATAGCTTGGTCCAGGCACTAGAGCAACTCGTGCAGAGGAAAGAAAGGTTTGATCATTTTCACTATGCTCTTTACTCTTTAGTTTTGTGGATTTTTGCTGCAGTAGCATTTGGGCTACAAATGCCCACTAAATCAACAAATGCAGTAAGCAAGTGTTCAATATCTTGGTAGTGGCCATGTGCGAGAAAGTGAGTGTCTTTTCTGCTGAAAGAATATTATTTCCATTTGAACTGGTTTAACATTTCCATAATTGTGTTTTGCGCGTCTGCGTGCCCACTCTCCCAATTTTTTATTTTTTTTGGGGGAAACTGAAATCGCAACATTTATTTGATGCATCATAGATTTCCTTGTTTCCTTTTGTATTGTCAGCTCACTCTGGATATGCGTGCGTGAGATAATGAGCTACTACTAATATTTGATTCTTTTTTGGTTTGAAACTAAATTGTATGTTTTGGTTACAAATTATGGTTCATGTTTCTCCCATCGACTTAGATTTCTATTGATGAATGAACATAATGATTTTTGTGCTTCTATGAATTAGTTACAAGATTGTGTGTGACAGTATGGAAATATTAATAGTTGAAGACTTGTAGTACATTAATGATCAAAAGGTAAATGTTAACATTAATTTTGACAATTTAAAAGTATCTCCAGCGGTCTTTAAATGAGAAAAGAAATAAAAACGAAGAAATGTACATTCAAAAATTGTTGTAAGATCTTGAGACGAAATCCCTTCCGTTCTCAGTCACATATTCCCTTCTCTCAATGAACAAGTACCAATTTCAATCTTAAGATGTTATGTTTCACAACCTCTATGCAATTCCTGGTAATCATACCACTTAACACTCTAATATATTACTTTTGATCAAACAGTGCCATTTGGTTGTGTTTGATTAGATAGACTATGAAATCAGATCTACTTTTTCTGCATAACCAAATGAAAAATGGAATAATTTCATACAACACAATGCTATGTCCTTAAATAAAATATTTAAATTAAAACAATGAACATTCAAAATAAATAAAAAAAGGAAAAATAGTGCTTAAAAACTGAACTCTTGATGGCCATTGGCTAAATTGTCCAATATTGTTTGTAGTTACAATTGTTTCAAATATATAAGCTCATAACAAATGGACATTATCATGAAAGGATTAAATAAAATAGAGATGCGAGTTTGGTGGGGTATGCTTTATTATTTTATTTGAACTTGATGACTGCACATCAAGTCATCTAATTCTTAACTTTATTCATTTTTGGTAAACGATGGAACAAATAACATTGTAGCCAAAATTATATATTAGAAAATGAAAGTATGATTAAGGGAAGGGGAATTTACAAAAATGGTCAATTTCATGCTTGTCAATTGAAAAGTGTCTAATTTTAATAAATCTTGCAAAAATGGCCAAATTTGGTACCAAATTTTCTATTATACCCTTCAATGAAAAATGAAGCAATTTTTTTTTTCAATTTTTCACGAATTTCGAGAAGAACAAGTAACTTCCATGAGAAGCTACATTAATACTAGCTAATACTTAATATATTCATTTGCTTTTATTATCTATTAGGTATTGATAAAAAAATTTGGGAAAAAATGAAAAAGATGAAGTAGAAAGTCATTAACACTAAAAAATAATAATATGCTTCCAATTCATAAGAAAGTCATATAATTTCATTTCGAAAAATTTAATCTCATTCAAATTTGCAGTTGATTATGCTTTCCACAATTCTCGGTAGAAGATAATTTTTCTTTGAAATCTTGTTTTTGTTGATAAAGTTGTGTTTAATAATTGTTATTATTGATATTTCATGACGTTTTCGACATTTTAAAAGCTATTATCGACATTTGAACCATGTTTATCTTGACACTTCATTTGTTAGAACAAAATTTCGTTCTGAACATGAGAGTTCTCTACATTTCATAATGTTCTTGATATTTTAAGTGTACTTCTCGACATTTCATAGATGTTTTATTTACCACTTATAGGGAGAAGTGAGCATTTAATGCATGATTGACATGATACTTTTTAAAATAAGTAGTATAGATTATGTATTATTGGTCTATACTTTTTTTTATTATATAAATAATTTTGTCTTCATTGTGGAATTTAAAATTGTTAATGATGGCATTTTAGTCTATATTATAGTAAAATGGACATTGAAGAAATTTTGAACATTTTTGCAAATGACCATGTAAAAGTGGACATTTTTTGCAATTTCTTCTTGAGGGAATTTAATGGGAGGAATGTACACACATGCAGAGAGAGATAGGGAGAGTGAGATTCAACCTACTTTGATTGGTTTCTTTCTCTAATTCCTCGATGTTTTACAAAAAGCTTGAGTCGTCTAAGCTGAATTGTTTCTTTGAAGTTGAAATAATTAATTTAAAACCACGTGTTCAGAATTACCAAGCATTATCTCATATACAAATGATCTGCTAATTACTTTTAGTTGCATGTAGGCTTGACCACATATTATTAGAGACCACAGGGTTGGCAAATCCTGCTCCACTAGCATCGGTCCTTTGGTTGGATGATCAGTTGGAAGCTGCTGTCACGCTTGACTCTATTATCACTGTAAGTTCTTCTGATAATTGAATATAGAGTTTGCTGTGACTCTCTACCATTGCAACACTTATAGGCGCTCAATCATTTTTAATTTTTTCAAGATTTCTGTTTCTAAAAGGTTTCTGCACCTCTATTAGGTTGTTGATGCCAAAAACCTCCATTATCAGCTCAAGTCACATAACGACTCTTCTTCGTTTCCAGAAGCATACTATCAAATAGCATTTGCGGTAACTTTTTTGCTCATGATTATTTCCGTAGATAACCTATCTTTCTTGGTCCACGCTCTCTTGAATTTCTTGTTGGTGTTGGTCAATTGAGATAGTAGAGACATTTCAGATGCTTACTTTTTTCTGTTTAATAGGATGTTGTGATTCTTAACAAAGTTGATCTTGTTTCTTCCGACGATTCTGGAGCTCCTTTAGAGGATCTGGAAAAGGAGATATATAATATCAATTCCCTTGCAAGTATTATCCGTTCCGTCCGGTGCCAAGTTGACTTGTCCAAAATACTGAACTGCCGAGCATACAATGCTACAGTATGTAACTTAGTTATTCTTCATTTCCACTTGTTATCATATGTATGCATTTTCCAGGTTTTGTGGTGATTGTTAATGAACTATGTAAAAGTTTTTTTTTTTTTTTTTTCTTTTTCTTTTCCATTCATTTCAGCATGCGACTCATTTGGAAGCATTGTTGAAAGAAAATAAAAAGCTATCTACCAGAGATCTTCATGACAGCAGTGTGAGAACTTTATGCATTTGTGAACCAAAGAAAGTTGATTTTGATAAGGTACTTGAAATGATGCTAATGCCTTTGCGTCTTCTGTTCCTAGCTTTATGATGGCAGGTTATTCTAAATAAATGATGTATGCATCATAATAATTGTAGTAGGTAAAATATTTACACTTTTCTTTTTCGTTTTTCTATGTTTATTTTTATCTTAGTGTTTAATAAGTTCAATTTTTCTGCCTTTAGCAGAAAGCCTTGAATCAATGTAATTATTGTTTAGTAATCACTAGTAAAGTTGAGTTTGTATGGTAGAAATGTGCTATAAGCCTTTCTTGCTGTTTTCCCTTGCGTCATTGATGTTTTTATGGCATGTATACAGTTAGTAACCTGACATTCACTCATTCTAGGTTAGGACGTGGATTGAGGAGATTATTTGGGACAAGAAATATGGCATGGATGTTTATCGGTGCAAAGGAGTCTTAAGTGTCGTAAACTCTGATAAACTTCATACTCTGCAGGTATCTTTTCTAAACTCAAAGGGATACCTCAATCAAGCTTAGGTTTTATTTCCTGTAATGCTTGGTGTTCGAGTATCCAAGTTGTCGGGCCCAATGTCCAACAAAGTCTGTCTATATGTTGAACATTTTCCATTTGTTTTGTGCACACAAGAGTTGAAGCCTTTTCTCTTTAAGCCAGAGTTGGTGGAATTCCTTAAGTTTTTATTATATTTAGCTCTGTTTGAGTCACATTATTTTTTTCATTCTCATTCTTCTATTCATTTTCAACCACACATTCTTCAATAAAATAATATTTTCCATCACATCAATTACTAAGTTTGGCGTTTTAGATATGACTCGATCGATTGTTTTCTTTTTAGTTTCAATTGAATCTCCAGTAAATAATAGCTCCGTGAAGCGAAAATTTTATGCAAATGCATGTATCTTGATGTTACAAGGCTGTTTGTTCAAACGAACATAATTTTTAGAAACCTCAATAGGATGAAGTTGGTTTTGCTAAATTAGTTAATTGATTGATTAACAAGTCAATTGTTTTTCCTTTTCTGATGGTCTATCGACTCTGGCAGGCCGTGAGGGAACTATACGAGATTGTTCCAACTCGCAAATGGAAAGATGGAGAAAACAGAATCAACAAAATAGTTTTTATAGGTATGCATTTGTGAAGATCTACGTGAATTCTAAATTTAAATGAATGGCACACTCCATCTACGAATTTCTTGTGTGCAGGCAGATTGCTAAATGAAGAGATTCTTATTGACTCTTTGAGAGCTTGTACCTTGTAAATTGTGAATTTGCTTCGACTCTTGAGCACCCTCGTTGACTTGCTTATTTGCCCTGGCTTGCTTAAATCCTCGACTTGGACTGAAGGCGTTTCGGCTATTTTCAAGAGGATCTCGAGTTCGATAGAATGTAATCCAAGAACCTTTTCGACAGATGCAATGTGCTTAATGGAGGCACGACTCATCCCTGAGGCCATACTCGTCTAAATTTACATGTCACATGTAACTTTTTCACCTCTTATATATATAATGTAGGGATCACTACTTAACTAATTACTATTTTCATTTTTGATTAAAAAAAAAGTTAAAATTTACTTATTTTTTAAGATGTAAGTTAAGCTTAGCCCATCCTGCAAATCCACCAAAAGCAAAGGAAAACATAAAAACTAAAAAGAAAGAGAAGAATAAACCTTGGTGGAAACTATAGAACTCTTATCCATCCTCAATAGATTTAGCCTCTGTTTGAGTTCCATTTTTCTAATTCATTTTTAATTACATATTTTATGCATAAATTTTAAAAAAAAATTCTATTTTTAATTACAAATTTTTCAAAAAATCATTTTCAAAATACATTTTCCTCAAAAAATGAGGTTCAAACAGGGGTTCAGTATTCGAAGATTGGCCAGTGGTCGAACGTCACATGGACTTCCAATTCTTCTTTGTCCCATGATGTAAACCTGTCAGTGCCAAGAGACACTTTAATTAAGCATGTATTTTCTAATGGTTTAAATTCACCTATGGCTATTCAATTTTATGTTTTGTGTCGTTATGATTATTCAATTTGATTCTGTTTTATCATGATCACCTAATTTTATATTTAGTATCACCATAACTACCCAATTTGATGTTATTTTACAATTATCACTCAATTTCATACTAATTTTAAAATGGGTAAAACGGTGATTTTATATTATATATAAATAAGTTTTTATTTTATTTTATTTTTTTAAGGAACGTTTATTTTTTAAAATAACTTTTTATTTTATTTTAAAAACGTTTTTAAAAATAATTATTTTATTTTTCTAAGTAACTTTTTTTTAAATAATTTTTTATTTTTTAAAAATAAGTTGTTATTCTAATTTTTTTAATTTATTATATATATATATATAGGTGTCCATAATGTACTCGACGCCCTCATATTGATGGGGGTGGGGGTTAGGCTCCCCACCAATGTGGGGCGCCGTGGACATCCCTATGAGTACAATTATGTACCCATAGCACAATCTATATATATTATATATATATATATAATGCAAAATTATTGTTTTCCTTCTTAATGAAAATGGTAAAAAGAAGTTCAATAATTATTGTGAAACGTTATATGAAATTAGGTGATTATGATGACTCTAAATATAAGGTTAGATGGTCATGGTGAAACAAAATCAAATTGAATGATTATGGTGACATCAAGTATAAAGTTGAGAGATCATTAGTGGATTTAACCCATTTTCTAATAACTTTTTATTGACACATTTTATGAGATTCTAAAATATTACTCATTTATCGTTATTATTTATTTATAAGTTAAACATTTTTTTAATAAAAAAATTCCAATCACGATTTACACTTGGCATGAGTCATCTGGTCATATTTGACTTGCGGCTGCCCGAATAGACTATTTAGCTCGTGTTTGGGCTCCGTTAATTCAATAATTTATTTTTTTCTATTTTCTTTTCAACCACAAAATTTTCAATAAAATAATATTAAATGTAAATCCAAATTTTTGTCCTTTTTTTTAACCACATATTCTTTAAAAAATTACTATTATAAAATATATTTTACCCAAAAACTACGTTATAGTGGCACTCAAACATGGGCTTAATAGGGTCTTATTTTGGGTCGGGTTCGACTGGCCCTATTACCCCTGTCGCTCCAATCCCTACTTTTTGAGCTGAAATCGTTGTTATCACATATGCCCATTGTGAATCGCAGTTCTTAAAGTCGCACTGCTTGAAATCGCTACTTCCAAGACTTGGGAAAAAGAGGAAGCCTATTGTGTTACGCCGATCTCTCCCTCCCTCTCTGCGTGTGCTGTAAGCAGTTGGCTGCCATTGGATTTTTAGGTAACAAAAGCTCATTCTTGTGTTTTGATTATTTAAATTTATATTTTTGCAGTTGGGTTTCTGCTTGTTAGTGGTAAGCTCACAACATGTTTGCTAAAATGCGTGATTAGGTATTCAAATCTTTAATTATAGTGTTTAGCTAAATCAATTAATTTAAATCGTTCTTAATTCCAATTTCAAGGCTCAAATTCATTGCTTTCGAACATGTCTGCCTTTTGTTTTATAATATTTGTATTTGAGATATATAGGGAAGTCAATGTCCAAATAGTAAATTTATATGTAGGCATATGATAATATTTCACAGTAGTAGAGTTAATTTACTTGTGTTTATACAAGGTTTACAGAAAACTACTAATTAGTAGGTTAAGGAGTAGTGCCATTGTTTACTCTTGGTTGGCATTTACAGTGTTAGCAGTATTTGGCACTCACTACTGCCTCTAACATATTTAGCTACACCGCTGCCAGCAGTAGCTATACTATTGTAGTTTATGGTATAAAAAGGTAGAATATTGTCATGGATTTGGCTGGAATGGTGGTAATGGATTTAGCTTTGGTAATCTGAGCCTCGGACCAGTATTATGGAATGCAACTTACACGAAGCTTGTCCTAGCAAGTGAAAAAAAAAAAAGGAAAAAGTTGTACATCGAAAAGATAAAAAGCAGATATATCTTATTTTGCTTTTACATTTTAGAGACATCAGAGTCAATAAATACCGAAATCTACATATGAAATGTAAGAAATGGATCGTGCATAAATGATAAACAGAGAGTAAACGTGGAGTTGCTAGAGTGTTCTCTACTGTGCTTTGAGAAGGTGTAGCAAGTAACAGATCTTGATGAAGAGACCAGATCACAATTTGCTGATAAGAAAATGAGCAAAAATAGTATGAAGAAATTGAGAAATCTTAGCATCTCCAAAATTTTAAATTGAGAAGAACAAGGGGTTTGCAATTAAAATATATAGACTTTTATCTTTTCCTGTACTATGATGATATATGATATATTACTGACAGCTTCAGTTTTCGGTTTCTGCTATCTGATATTTATGCTTTAATTGCTAAAGAGTGGATTTTACTGTAATTTTTTGTTGCATTTACTGCGCATTAATTTCACTCTTTTCTTATAGGAAATGCGTGAACTACCATGTTTACTAACACCCTTTATAAGAAATTTTTAGGAGTAAGACTTACAAAAAATTTCCAGTTTCTTTGCAGATGGCATTGGTTGTAATCTGTGGTCAACCTTGTAGTGGAAAGTCAAAATCTGCAGCCTGCCTAGCTGAAGCTCTTCAAGAAACTGATCCTAAGCCATCAGTTAGAATTATCAATGAATGTTCTTTTCATCTTGATCGTAACCAAAGCTATGCTGACATGATAGCCGAAAAGAATTTAAGGGGAGTACTGAGATCAGAAGTTGATAGATCTTTGTCAAGAGATGACATTATCATAGTGGATTCTTTAAACAGCATAAAGGGTTACAGGTATGAGTTATGGTGTTTGGCTCGTGCAGCTGGAATTAGATATTGTGTTCTTCATTGTGATGTTGACGAGGCCTACTGTCAAAAATGGAACAAAGAACGTAGGGAAAAATTGGAGTCTGCTTATGATGATAAGATAATTGAAGATCTTTTAAGGAGGTTTGAGAGGCCAGACAGCAGAAATCGTTGGGATTCTCCATTGTTTGAGTTATGGCCTTCAAGAGATGGGATTGAAAAATCCTCTGCTGCAATAGTGGATGCTATCATGTACCTGACGAAAAAGGTCGACTCGAAAACAAGGGACGTAAAAGTTTTACAACCAACACTTGCAACACAAAATGCAAGGATTACTGAGGCATCTTCTCTTTATGAGATGGACAGAGCAACACAAGAGGTAACCAATATGATAGTAGAAGCTCAATCGCAGGCTATGGGAGGCCCACTCAGTGGTGTGTCTCTTGGGCCTGGATTACCAACTATTGATATTTCAAGGCCCGTTGGTTTACCTGAGCTACGTAGGCTAAGACGAACCTTTATAAAATTAACTGGGCAATCAAGCTTAAGTGGCCCACCGCCACCTTCAGATGCTGATAGTGCAAAGAGGATGTTCGTTGATTACTTGAATAGGGAATTAGGAACCGGTTAAATTAAGATGCGGACCATTCTTGGAAGTCCAGGGGAAATCTCCATGCCATATATTATTTAGTGTTTGATACACTTTCAAGAAACCTCCTCTACACGGAGGTGAGAAAACAGCAGGTCAACGCTTCGTGCAGTTTGTTATAGCTCAATATTAGTTATGGAGTGATTCACTTAGTAGTGTTTTATGATTTGATTCAACCAGTTTATGTGGTAAAGTTGCTAATGTTTTCTCAGTGAACTTAAATTTCAAGGCCGCCCTCTGAATTATAGTTGTTTGTTCTTGTTCTGTTAAAATTTAAAATTGACCTTCTGTCCTTGATGTCATTGACTTTTTATAATTGACAAGCCAATAACATTCTAGCTTAAGCTGTCCCTCCCATGTTATATATGCTTGAACATTGACTCAGAACTAGTCTTGATTAAGGTGTGGATGATCGAATTTAAAATTTGGGTGGGCCTTTAGGTGGGCTCAACTCGTTGAATTGGATTGGTCAGACAGATTCAGGCCTAAAACGTCATTGCATATGTCACATAGGGAATATTTGTGCAGTTAATCCCAAGTAAACTCCGAAATTGCTGATGAATGTTGAAAATATTCCTGTTTGTAGTTTCCTTATTTATATGTTGCCTGTGTTTGTGGAAAGGGTTGATGAACCACCTGACCGAACTACCACTCCACACACTTTTAGTGCACGTGGGGTTGGCCTGTGTTTCGAGTTAAAAAGGATTCGGTGACAGTTAGTGAGCGTTCATAGGTGAGTTTTGTATATCGTAGTATTGGTTAGTACTAAAGAAGAAAAATTAGATAAAAATATTGTCTATTGTGTCATCTTAACTTGTCAAATACAACTTATTAAGCGTACTTGTAGAGTGTATTTGGTGTTCCGTATCTAGTAAAAGATTGATGCAATACAAAATTCTATTTAGGTAAGCCTAAAAATCATTGCCAAACTTAAATTAGCTTTTTATAAGGAAAAAAAATTCAATATAATCAGGTTCATTGTGATTTGATTAATTGTTGAATTAATTTAGGCGACCGAACCTAACTACCTTGAAGGGAGCCGGCTAGTGCTCGATTCCCTCCATGGACGAGCACGAGTCAGCTCACCAGTAGCTCGAGCCTGGCCTGCAGGTAGGCGAGCTGAGGCTCGGTTCCATTTAACAAGCCTAGTTGTTTCAGTGTGGGGATAGCTGCAAATAATTTGGCTTCTTGATTTGAGTGATTTCTGAACTTTCAGTCATGTGATAGCTTCCACTCATTTTCTAGCCTTTTTTAGATGGATTATTCCTGAAGTACAGGGAAAGTTTCACGTGTTTCGTACAAGACAGCACCTCAGTCGTCTGTTTTTCTTTTGTTTTTCCCATCTTTCAATGATGTCTTGCACGTGTTATCTGTAGAATGATTCTTTTTAAATAAAAAAAAATTGGGAAACGAACTTGTGATTGCAGTCATATGGCAGTGCTTCTATATTAGTGAGCTTTTACAGGTAACTTCACATCATTTTCTCCAAATCTTCCACTTCTCCAAGCTCTAACAAAAATTCACGAAAAAATGGTTGAAATTCATGTTATTTCTAAATGCACAATCAAACCCACAGCAGATGGCTGTCAAGATGAACCAAAGATTCACTTGATGCCATGGGACCTCGAGCTCTTGCTACTTGAATACAGCCAGAAGGGCCTCCTCTTTAGTAAGCCCACAGCAGAAAATGAATCTGTTACCTTCATTGATCACTTGAAAACATCACTTTCTCGAACACTCAACTTCTTTCCTCCACTAGCCGGCCGCCTAGCAACCACAAGAGTCCAAGGTGGAGCCACCTGTTTTTCCATCGATTGCAACAGTATTGGAGCCCTTTTCATCCATGCCGTCGTGAATGATCTAACTGTTACCGATATACTGAATCCAACTTATGTTCCTCATATTGTTCACTCCTTTTTCCCACTTAATGGAGTTCGAAACTACGACGGAGTTTCCCAGCCTTTGCTTGCAGTACAAGTTACAGATCTTGTCGATGGCTTCTTCATTGGTTGCAGCATTAATCACTTGGTGGTGGATGGGACGTCATTCTGGCATTTCTTCAACTCTTGGGCCGAGCTTTCTCGTGGATTCATCCGTGTATCAAAACCTCCCGTTCTCAAACGAGAGCTTCATTTTGATACTGAGTGTCCGAGGAGCATCGCCATAGACGATGAACACCTCATTCTTCACTAAAGAGAACATTGCCAAACTCAAAGCAAAAGCTAATCTTGAAATGCATACAAATAAAATTTCTTCCCTCCAAGCTCTCCTAGCTCATCTATGGCGCTCCATTATCTCCTCCTGTCGTGTTGATGCAAATTAAGAAACAACTTTTGAGATTCCCATCGGCATTCGACATAGATTGAATCCACCTCTCCCGGAAGAATACTTCGGAAACGCAGTTTTCGAAGGGATGGTTACTCTCCCGGCTGGGAAAATACTTAATGAGGGATTAGGTTGGACTGCCTGGCAGATAAATAGAATGGTTGCTTCTCGTGGACACGAACAAGTTAAAGACTTCTACGAGAGTTGGGTAAAAAAACCCGAATTACTGAAGTTTGATAGCCTACCAAAAAATTATTTTGTGCTGATAAATTCGCCTTGGTTTGACGTATATGGCAATGATTTTGGTTGGGGAAAACCTGTTGCAGTGAGGAGTGGAAAGGGGAATAGGTTTGATGGAAAGATAACTATTTCTGCTGGGGTTAAAGAAGGTAGTGTGGACATCGAGGCCTGTCTATCTCCTCAAACTTTGCATGCTATGGCAGAAGGTGCAGGATTTATTGCATCAACTTGTTACTAGCTTGGAATAAATTCTAAATGAATCGAGGTTGACATAATCATTACCACGTGACATTCTATTATTAAATTATTTAAATTACGATTAATTTTTTCTATTCAATCCTATCTTGTCAATATTCATTATGTCAAGGCATCTCTCAACATCTTTACGATGCAGTGGCTTTATTTTTCCTGAATTTTTTCTTGATTGAATCATAGAGATTTCTCGTCTCGAATTGTGAGGAATGAATAGTCATCTAGCTCCTCTAGAAAGTGGAGTGGGCCATCATTTTCGTCAGAAGTTGACATTTAAGGCAAATAAAGGACATTTTAGGTTAGGAAAGAGTCAAATTTTGAGCTGTGGGATTTGACAATGGAGGCTTAACAAAAATATCAAGTCGACGTTGGTTTAGCTAAAAAAATTAATAATTAATTTTAACATATTTTATGAGATTTAAATTTTTTTAATCATACTTCATTTCATTAACTTTTATTAAAAATATGATTTTTACCTACCTAAAATCAAACACGGGCTAATTATTCGAACCTGGTCGGCATGCTCCAAACTATTCTTTATAGTTACATCCCCTTCTTGAATGAGAATAACTGTTTTTGAATTCATTGAAGAATTTGCATCTTAGCAACATAGTTACTGGTTACATAATCTTTTGCTTCAAACAGCAGCATCAGGTTGTTAGGGTTGATGTCTGGTGACAGCTGCTGTAGCTAAGATTTTTGGTAAAAATAATAATAATTAATTTTAATTACGCATTTTATGTTTCGCAGTTTGTCACACTGTTTTCTTGATTAACGTCATATTCGACGTAGCAATTGTTAAACCTTAATGTCGAGGTGGTTTAACAGGGCCACGTCAAATTTGCAGTAGATGCTTCCAACAAAACAACAAATTTGAATTTGCAGTCGAACCTCGGTGACCATTTATGTAATTAACTCATTAATTATTGGCTACAGTTTCATTAAATAATTGGTATCCATTTTTATCCAAAATTGAAAGCATTTATTACTTCTGACATAATAAATCTTACCTTATACAGTGTTCGAGCTTTTTTTAAATAAACTAAAACTGCCTTTAATGTCCACCTGACATGTTCATGCTCTTTTCTTTTTATTATCTTCCCCTTTAAGATGGGACATAGAAAATCATTTTTATTTATTTATTTTTATTTTTAATGTAGCAACCGTCAATATATTTGAAAAAAACTTGAACTCAGCTAGACTAAAAACTCGTACGTAAACAACTTGAAATGTAGAACCAACTTAGTAGGGATACTCTTCCAATTTTATAAACCTTTTAAAGTTGAATTAGGTTCGACTCGTGTAACACTTATTTTACGTAGTACAGTACAAAAAAGAAGAAGTTAATATTATTGTTTTTAAAATAATTCTAGTTGTACATCAAAAAATGTACATAAGGACGTACACTTCCCTCACATGGAGGTGAGACCCACTTGTGTAAAATATTTTTTTATTTAAGTAGGTCCCACCCTCATGTGAAGGGGGTGTACATCCCGTTATATATATGGTGATGTACCACTATCAAAATCGCTGTTTTTATTATACACAAAGATACAGGGTCACTTTTAACTTAATGTTTAAGCTGGAAGTATCCTACATTTGGCAATGTTACAATTATTATGTTACTATATACAGAAAACTAGTCAACTTTTTTTTTTTTTTAAATGAAAAATTATTAGAATATAAAAATAATAAGAGTAGAAAGAGATAATTAATTGATTCTTAACGTTTTCTAAGTGCGACAACAATGTTTTTAACTCACATATTTCATTTATTTAGAAGTTAATTGGTCACGTAACACGTAGATAATATTCGATTAAAAGGATAATATTATCGAAAAAGTATTTTCCTCCAATTTGAAAGATGTTTAAAATAGTCAAATAAATTGATAAGGAATTTTAGTCTTTAATAGTAACTTGTTTGGCTATAACTTCATATACACATATATGCGACCCGTAAACAGTAGTCATCTATCTACCACTTACTTTAATCAATTTAATTTTTTCTAAACCGATTAGCTCCCACGCATGCTTGTCTGGGGAAATTTTTTTGCAATTTTCTAGATGAGCAAAGTGCACAAGGACGTTAACATAAAAAGTGACCCTAGAACTGAAGGGGGTGTGCAGTTGGAGCTTTTAAAGAATTTTTGGGATTTAAAAAATTTAGGGATATTTTTTGTAGTATTGATGTATTCAGTTTAAACTTTTAAAAGTCTTTAAAAATCACAGTACATTCAATTAAAAAAATTTAGAAACCTCTACGAGTTCTGAAATATTCAAAATATTAATGACTTTTAAAATATTTTTATGAAAGTCTTTAGGATACTTATTACTCCCTCCGTCTCATATATATATGTCGAGTTTCCTTTTTTTTTTCTTGTCCCAAATATATAGGCTTGTCTCTTAATTGAGAATGTTTTGTTTTGTTCTTTTATTAATATACCATTATTTAATTTGTCTAGTTACTAATTCCAACAATAAATTTACTACTATTTGTTGAAAATTAAATAAGGATAAATTTGAAAAGTTCTTGACA
>CAIGRN010037055.1:0-11766 GCA_903798345.1 Fraxinus anomala
TTCCATTTCATTCTAATGACCAAATAGAACTGTAAATGTTGTCTTATATTGATCTTTTTCATTGATTTGAATTTGCCAAAATTCTAATTTTATATCGAATTTTGAGTAAATTCTAGAGTTATGAATCCTTTTTAGAAGATCATTTTTATTTGGAATAGGATACATAATCCATTATAAAATTTCATTTAGAGATTTATAATTAATTCTAACCTGGGAGCTCCTCTTTCTCTTTCAGAATTTTTATTGACATAGAAAGTGGCTGAACTCCATGGGAGTAGCTTTTTCTGATAATCTTCTTATTTAGAAGACTTTCAATTTCTCTTTTTCATGTTCTACTTAGATTTCATGGGGAAAAACCTTTTATGATAATCTTCTTATGTAGAGACTTTCAATTTCTTTTTTTTTAATGTTCTACTGAGATCCTTATTCATCTGAATAGGTCTCGCTTTTGTATCATCAAAATCTTTAATGTAGGGAAACATAATAATATGCTGCTTGTTCCAAAAAGCATTTGTTAACCTTAGAAATGAGATTTTGTTCAAAATCTTTAAATTTTTTTAATAATATAAGAACTTTCTAATTTCTTTTCGATATTAGAAATCATAATTTTTTTCTTGAAGAAAATTAATTTGATTTTTGTTTTGCAATCATCTGTTTTTTTCAAAATATTAATAACCATAGTTCGAGGTTTTGAAATAAATTTTAATTGAATAGTTTGACTATTCAATTTACTAGAAATACTTTTTGAAATAATATTCGTTGGTGGAATAAGATTCAAAAAATGTGTTCTTAATATAACATTTGAGTTTTGTTGTTGGTACATAGCAAAACACATAAAGTTTCACATAATGGCCACCCCTACTGAGGGGCGGCTGGGCCCACAGTCGCCCTCCCAATAGGGAGTGGTCACTTGGCTATTATGTACCCATAGCAAAATTCATAACATTTTGAATAAGATTTTTAAATCAAAACAAATTCTATTGTTAGACACACACTTTCATTGCAAATATAAACATCTGACTTAGAGCCTTGAGCTACTCTAATAATAGTCATGCTTTTTTCAATATATCTTGAAGAAAAAAGTCTTTTTCTAAGATGGAATGTATGATGTTTTATAATTCAAACATTTTGTAATCTCTATAATTACTTCTTTCAACGTTATAATTTCTAAGGTTGTCATCAAATTGATAATTTTTCTTTTTTAAAGAAGAATCATCTATTTGATCTAGTAAATCTTGGAACAAATTGTCAGATTTACTAAGTGCATTACATTCAAAACCATTCATTTTCAAAATAACCTTATAAGATTCTTTTCTTGATTTCACAAGAACACTCAGCAGAAGAATCAGATTCATAAATCTGATTAACATCGAAATTAGAATCATGAAAATGCTTAAAAGTTGTTTCTTTAAGCCTTTAACAACAACTAATTCTTTAATCCTTTGTTTAGTCATACACTTATTAGCATAATGGCCTATTCTACCACATTTATAACATACATATTTTTTTCCCTGATTATTTTCTTCTAAAATCTTTTTGTGAATCTTCTTTCATGTATTTTTTTTCTTTTTAGAGGGATACAATTTCTCCTTTTTCCTCCTTCTTTCAGAAGATTTAGCTTCTGGTTTGCTATAAGAAAACTGATCATAAAAATCTCCTAACTCACATTTTTTACATTGTTTTTCAATTTGAGCTTTTAGCTTAATATGTCATTTCTTCAAGACTTCTAATGTCATCATTTAATTTTTTGCCTAACCTTTTCAACAAATAATAAAATTTTCTTTTCAAAGCTCAGTATTACATCCATTAACATTCACGACTCCTGAAAGAAATACATTTTTATACCATCTAAAATGAGAAAGTGTTTTACACCTTCAATTTAAAAGTAAACTAGTATAGTTTTCACTATACGTTATAGAGTTTCTGATGAATAATAGTTGAGATGAGTAATCTTCTGCTTTAAGAATATTTCCTTCATTCCTAGTCACTGGAATAATTTTGGTAGAAAAAAGAATTAAATTCTTTTGATTTTCTATGAGATAATTATCCATTAGCTTTATAGTTGTCCAATAAAATCAACAATAATACAATTAGCCTGTTTTCTGGGTGAATTCCATTTGATAGTATCCGGGAATACAAACATTTTTTGCGTAAGATTAATTATGCCATATTCAGATAATGCTCTATGTTCCATTCATAAATGGTACTATCATTTAGACTATTGGGGAACCTGCCTTCTACTTCTTCATAAAGAAGATCTTTTGTAGAAGATCTATGATAATAATTATAAGTAGATTTATTTTTAACCTTTTGAAAAAAATTATTTTTATCCAAAGTATTAACATGGCTGATTTTCATTTTTGAAATTATATTTTCAATGTTATTAATATCTTTTTCCAAAACATAATCATCTTCAGAAGATTTTCTTGAAGTTTCGGAATTTTCTATTTCATTTGAAAGACTTTCGGAATCAGAATTATTTTTAGTAATAACATTTACTTTCCTTCCCTTTTTCAGAAATATCCATCTTTTTTTGTTTTCCAACTAAAGCATCAATTAATTCTTCATTTCTGGTTGATAGTAGCTGGATGGAGAACTTCTCTAGATGGCGAAGGATTTGAAAGATTTAAAGAATTTTTCAATTCTTGTTTACAAATAGAATTCTATTTAGTTGTTTGCTAATTTGATGTATACCGATTTTTGTAAAATTGGTTTGTAGAATAATTTTATCAGCACTTGATTCTTCCTCTTTGAAAAGGGTTGTGCTTCCATAACATCATTTTTGCTTTCAACAAAAACTGGATTTACAAGTGAATGAAAAGTTCCATGACTTTGGCCATCCATGGCTTTCCAAGTTTGTGTTTCTTTATCAATGTGGTTTTATCAACTCAAACCACTCTTTGAAGTATGTTATACTGCATAACTGAACATTTTTATAAAACTTCTCTTTAAAATTCTTTTGAGTTTCTACATCAAAATTAGAGAAAAACCAATCTCTAAATTCTTTATTTTTTGAAAAATAAAACTCTTCATTTATGAAACGTTTTAGTTTTGTGGTAATCTTAGTCATTTGTTAGGTTGTGTACCCATATAATATAGTTTTGCTAATGTAAAAATAACAATATTCTTATATTAAATAAAATTGTTTTATTTCATTTATTGTATTTATTTATTATTGAGCATGTGAATTAAAATGCATATGATCACTTGTAATAATATAAGTTGGGTACTTGCGTTGAGAAGTACAGTGTGATACAATTTATATTTTGATCATAAATAATTTGTTTCCAACCAATGTATAAAGATTGACACTTTGTACTGGAAGGATGTAGTGTTGACCAACAGTATTCGAGTTTGCGATTTGTCATTTTCACATAAATAGTTAAAGGTAACACTAGTACACTTGGAGTGTATTAAACAGACCACGTGTCATGTTTAATTCTATAGCATCACCGTGCAAAGAATTATATTTCACTTGTTCGCCGTGTTTTTCATTTAAATCCCTTGTCAAAATTATTTATATATTTTCGTAATTTTAATAGTTCTCTGATTCACCAACAGGTGAGATTAAATTGATTGATCAAATATTTCAGTGAGTTGGGAAACTGAGAATGAGGGAAGTAGATAATATAAATTTGTGTCGAGAACCGTTGCCCTTAAAAATGGTTAGAGTAACTACCTAAATATTTTCTACGGAATGGTTAAAATCTAAGCTCATTGTTTAGAGAGACTATAGTTCGACTGCTGTAATTTGTTCACGGGATTGTTAAAGAAAATGATACTTAAGTTAGTGAGAATAATTAGAAGGGTGAAATGATCATTTATGCTCATACCTAATTATCGAACCTCGGACAGAGATAAAATACATAAATAGCAAGTCAAAGAAAAGTATTAAAGATTTATTGGCTTATGTGATTTTATATATTCCAAGAATGCAGTGTTTAGCATTTAGTGGGAAAAGCAAATACTAATAATTAGATTGGGTGGTTTATGGTTGACTAGACATGATCTAATTATTGGAACTTGGATAATATATGTCGATCATATCCCTGTGGTAGTTCTATAAAATATTGGGATTTAATTACAGTAATTATAATAGTTTTGGACTTAATTGTAATTATAATAAAGTTTTATACTTAATTATAATTGAAATTGAAATTATATGACTACACATATAATTAAATGTAAACTAATTGGATGTTGACTTTAATTAAAACTCCTACTTGGATTTTAATTAAGATTTCTATTTGAAATTGGAATTATTATTGTGCGTGGATTTGAACATATTTATAAATAGAGACTAGATATATATAGAAATCCTACAATAATCATAATACATAATTACATAGTGTTCAAATTTGAAGAAAGAAAATAATTATTTTCTTACTTCATTCAATTGTCCAATCCAAGAATTAGTCTCTTGATTTAATTAAAAAATGTGTCGACCCTTTGGTATAATCTTAACTTTGAAAAATATCATAGAAGACTTGGAGGTTTGAAGTATCAAGCTCTTGTAATTAAAAGTTGGAATCTCGTGATCTAAAAAGTTGAAAGCTCGTGATTCAGAATTAATTCAAGAATTGACAATCGAATTTAGGTAAAGATTCAAATTCTTGATATAATATACACGGAACATCTTAACGGTCTTATTTCTTGAATTAAAGAATTTTCTTTTTATTTCCAGGTAATTCAAGTTGTAATTTGTTATAACGAGGTTGTAACAAGATATGTGGATTACGACTTCATTATCTTGATTTAATTTTCTTTTCAATTAGATTCAAAATTGTGAGCTTTCTTGACATAGAATTTATGTAATTTTTAATTCTTGTAAGGGTTAAATCTTGTAAATTGATTGAACATTGAAAACCTAGAAGACATGACGAAGGATATCTAGAAATTGCAGCCAAAAAAAAAAAAAAAATTGCAAACGGTTTTTAACAAAAAAAAATGTCTGTCGTGCAGACAAATTTTGTCTGCGTGTGGACCTGAAAATGTGTGTGTGTGTGTGTGTGTGTGTGTGTCGCTTGGATTCAAGTTGACTTTTGGTCTATGTTTGTTTTTAAGAATCAAATCTAATTTGGATAAGTTGAATTCGAAATTATTTTTTACAGGTATGATGGAGGAATCTTATTGCTGCTTGGATTGCTACTATCGAATTCTTAGAGTTTTTTGGACTGAAAATTTAGATTAAATATTGGGCTTGAGTCCAATTAGTTTTTAATTTAATTCTTGAGTCTTTTTGGCCCACAAATAAGTATTAATTTATTATTTTATAAATACTTTAAATTATTGTTTGAAATATTAACGCTTTCTAATATCGTGACATATTGATTTATTTATGACATCGCTCGTAAAACTATGAGTGGGAGTAATAATTGAACTGCATGTTAATTTGATTAATGTGAATAGTTGGTAATTATTTAAAATTAAAATTCATTACTTTAAAAATAATGAGTGGGAGTAGAAGTTTATTTAAATAAAAAGATGTATTCTCCTTTAGTTGATCCATAAGCCTTTAACACGTTTGCCTCGTACCGGTATTGTAACAGACCCTATAAAAGGGTCGCATTTTCGAGTTTCTTGATTAGATACTCCGGAATTAATTTCAAGTATCTTAAAATCCAGACAAATGTTATACACTCAAATCGAAATCCACAAACCTCATATAGAGGCTCTCGTTTATTATTTTGGTGACCAAATAAAACAATGTTAGGCTTAATATAGACATTTGTTGTTGGATATAATTGGTCTAGTAGGAGAATTTTAACTTGATCAGTGAACACAGTGACATTTCCTATAGAGGGGCACGTTGGATCACAAGGAACAAGTTATCATTGCATTATTGTAGTTAGATAGATCTACATATGCATTCATGCATCATATGCTAAATTATTATTCATTGCTCAATTTTAATTTGCAATAAATAGTTATTTTTCAACAAAATGTCTCTCAATGCATTTTTTGTTATTCTAAAACAAAAACAACTTGTCAGAAATAATTATATGGATTGGAAACATAATTTGATGTTTGTGCTTATTATCAAAAAACTTGATTTTGTGCTCGAGGATGAATGTCTCAAGGAACCTACTGAGACAACAAGCAAGGCCAAGAGAGATGCGTATGATAAGTGGATCGCAGTTGACGAAATGACTTGTTGTTACATTCTTGACATCAATGTCAAATGTGTTACAACAAAAGCTTGAAAGTCAAGTAACCTCTTATGAAATACTAGAAAGTTTGAAGGGCATGTTTCGACACCAAAGTAAGAGGGCTTGTTTTGAGGCAGTTCGTATCTTACAAAACATCCGCATGAAACACGGAACGTCTGTGAAGGAACATATGTTGACTATGTTTTTCATAGTAAGGATGTACATAATGGATGTATTTGTGGGGTGGTGGAGGAGAGGCCAGCGGCTTTGAAGTTCACACGGGTAAGCAATATTTGAATGTATTGCAGTCAGTGCGGTGGCCGTAACAGTGATGATGGGTGGGGTTTTGATTTAGTTTGGGTTGAGGTGTTGAGAGGTTGGGGAGATGAACAGTACTTTTATTTTTTTATTTAATTATTTTAATTATGAAATTTGTAAATATATTATTTTTCCCCTCATTTAACATCTCCATTTGAGTTAAGATTGTGATTTCATCGTTGACTAATGACATTATGCATGAAATCAGTGATTTGGATCACGGCTGCACTTAAATATAAAAGTTTGAAATTATGATCGCAAAAATGAAAGGGTAAACTATAATCTGCATCAAAATGAAAGATTTGGGTCTCCTCTGAAATTTTCTCTTTTAATTATTAATTTATTTATTAGTGCTAAAAAACCAAAACTTGTTACTTTACTATATTTAATTATTTCTTTCTGGTATGAGTGGGTTAGATATATATCATTAGCTTAATAGGATAAGCCCTCTATGTATATAAAATGTACTAATTTTTTATTAGACATCTAAATTTGGTTCATAATCTCAGTCTAGATTCTTATAAACATAATTAAGATATCCCACAGTTTTTATTATAATAATATTAAGCTATTTGTTTATATATTGTTTATAAATTAGTGTAAATTTATAAATTTAAATGAATTTATAAACCAATCAGTCAGGTTACATTAAGTTGTTTGTTTATAAATGTGAAGGATCATATGTTGACTTAGTCGCTGCCTAGTCTCCACACACAATCCCTTCGCCATTACTTGTAGGAAACTTCATAGCAAGGTGGATACAATAGCTTTGATCTTATTGAGCAATAGTCTCCTGAGGATGGCATTGGTAAGCCATCGAAGTACGAACTACCTGAAAAGATGTGATTTCTATCACTTATCATTGAGCTCAGCCCAATGTGAGGGAAAGATTGACAACTCCTTCTGGGATGATTATTCCACCCCCGAATCCCTGGAGTGGGATTTTGACTGCCTTGAGCAGGTTGGAAAAAATACCCATCTTTGTAAATGCCTCATGAGACAGTATATTGGCTACACTCCCTTGTCAACCAAGATTTTTTCTTACTTCAAAGTTGGCGATGATGGCAACTATGACTAAGGTATCATCATGAGAAGATGATATGCTTTCCAAGTCCATTGATTCAAAGGCAATGTCTTCCATGTAGAGAGCTGTCTTTGGAGTTGAAATATATCGTCTGGCATATTGTTTAGACCCTCTGTTTGAATCTCCCCTCGATTATAATATTGATAGTACATGTCGTTGGATGGTTACCTCCCCTAGATTTTGGAATATTTCCTTTGTTGTGGTCATTCCTGGGACGCTTGTCATGCCTAATATACACTTTTATGAATCCCTTTTTAATCAATGCTTCAATCTCCCGCTGTAATGTTATGCAATCCTCCGTGGTATGCCCATGATCACTATGGTAGTCATAATATTTGCTCTTATTCCTAGTCTCAGGGGAAGATCACAACCTTGGGGGCCACTTAAGCTCTTTCATATCCTTGATCTTCATTAGTATATTGGTCCTAGAGGTATTCAGATGAGCAAATGGTCTAGGTGGTATTTTCTGTCTCCACTTACCCCGAGCATGATCTTGTCACGAATTTGGCTCATGTGGCCTCTTATGTTCGGGCTTCTCAGAGGTCGAGCCAGTTTTTTTTGTTTCCTCCATGTTGATATATTTCTCCTTGGGTAAGGAGCTCAGTCACTGATTTCGATGGGGTTTTAGATAGAGACATCTTGAAGGCTACCTTATTGCATATATTAAAGCTGAGAAGCTGCTATAATGTGAAAGTCGAGTATCTGTAGTCTTTCTTTATTGAACATTTTCATAAAGTTTCGCAGGGTCTCATTTGGCCCCTGGCGGAGTTGCATGAGGGAGGCGACGGTCTTCCTGATGCACTTACTACTTGCGAAGAAAGCAGAGAATTTATTGGTTAGGTTTGAAGAATGAGGAGATAGAATTGAGCTCTAATGTGGCGAACCAATCCCTGTCGGCATTAATCAAAGTTTGAAGAAAAGCCTTACACATCACCGGGGTCTAGCTAAGGTCATGACATCCGTATATACGTTGAAGTGATTGGTGGGGTCTGTGATCCCATCGTACTCCTTTAATGTAGGGAAACTTGAACATTTCCAAGAAGTGGATAGGAGAGTAACTCCGATGTAAATGGAGTCTTAGGGGTAAATCCTGTTATTTCTTGGATATTCAGCAATAGAGCTGCTATAATCCCATCCTGTATGATTCGGGCAAGTTCGCCTGAGTGTATAGTAACCAATCTCGAGGTCAAGGCCAATGGAGGTGTACCCGAGGCACTCGATCCACCATTATCATGGATGTCTCGAGTGACCCTAGCTCGAGCATCGGCCATGAAACCTCCTAGTGGTGTCGATGTCAGATGAAAATTTATTTGACTTAGAACTTGTTGACGGAGTTCTTCGAATGCTCCGACGGTTATCACTATTGGTTGGGTCTCGTATTTCTTATGATTTTTCTTGGTGAATTGGGGGATCCACAATAGGAGGTGGATTTGGAGTGGATGAGCATGCTGGAGGAAGACCTAAACGTATATTAACCGTGGTTTTTTGTAGAGGTTCTCACAGATGGCGCCAATGATGCTACCAAAAATTTGCACTTGTGAATTCTCAAGCTTGATGATGAGCACGAACAAAGCTTTCTAGTACCTAAATAAAGACGTTGATGTGTGTTCTCGTCATCCCTCTGATTCTTAAGTTAGAGAGATTAGCTGAATATCCTTGTCCTTAAGAGTTCTACTTAAGATGGGTGTTGAGATTGCACTATAATATTTATTGAGATAGAGTCCTCCTAAACATAGGAGTCTTGGATTCAGATGTTTGGATAGGTTTAGAATCCTTGGAGAGTATGTTCCTTTTGTTTAAACAGAAAGGTCTTTGAGTTTAAAGGAAAGTACTCGAAGATGCCACGTAAAATCCCGAGGACTTACCCCCGAGGATGGTCGTCACCAAATATCATGAAAGTATGATATTAGTCCTCGAGGTATGTCTCAAAGACCCCATCATTCCTGATGACTCAGCTAAATCATGCTAAACAAGCTTTATATAGTTCTCAGGGAGACATATGCTCGATCTATGGAAAAAATGATCATATCACTATCCAAAAAACATCATTGGCGGAATATATTGTTTAAAATGATCAAAAATATCATAATAAAGAATATATAAATTAGAGATTTAGAAATTAAATGAATGTTGAAATCCATTTGACACAGATTAGACGCTTTAGCACGAGCATTTGGGCCTCATCTTCTATCTTAATTTTTAATTTTTTTAGAGCTCGGAAGGCTACATGCCTACAACACACAAAAGATATCACATATTTAGACAAAATTCAGGAATTTTTTCGTAGGAATTTTCGTTCAAGCTGAATCAATAAAGAATTGTGTTCGTGGGTTCAGAGAACGAGAATTTGGGCAGAAATTATTTTCAATGGGGGAGCGGTTTAGGGTTTTGAATTATATATATAGAGGAATTGATTTATAACCCTAACTTGCACTACAATATTCTAGTGTTTGGGTCAAACTGTCCAAACCAGTTAACTCGGTCCAGACTGAAAACGGGTACTCCGAATTCTTTTAAATGGGCTCAAGTTAGGTTGGAGCAAGAATAGTAAAATTTGCTCATTTCATCCCCCAACCTTTGATGACTCTTACTAATTCATTCCCAACCTACAAAACTAAAAGAAGTGGTTCCGAACATTTATTGACATACCCAAATTTGGTCCCCGTTTCACGATTTATGTAAGTTGAGCCGTTAAAAGACTCGTGACCTAATTCCCCACAATCAAAACAATCACCGACCATCCTACATCATATTCTTTTCAAAATTAGAGGAATATATGTGTCCATGACCTAATTAATTCCTATTATTTTAATCGATTTATGTAAATAGTCACCAATAATTAAATCGTAACAAATTGCTAAGAGAAGTTTCACCAAAATGGGATATCATACCATACTAACAAATCAATACCAAATCTTCTAATTGGAACAAAACTAGAGAAATAGATGGTATTGACATGACTGTATTTCCCTTATATCATTGTAAAATTAGTAATATATGTATAAAGTATGTAACAAATATAATGAATTGTAAGAGTTAATTTAAAACGAATTTTAGAAGAGAATGGTATACCAATGGATAAATACAAAGTATTTGATTGTTCAATCTAGACATTTGTACAACAGTTAGGATTTTGACAAAGAAATAAGTGTACTCATAAAGACTTCTCATTTTCTACCAAAAATGACAAATCCTATGTTTGAGACCAGTCCATGCATTTTAGAAAGAATATGCTTCAAAAAACATTTGACCCAACAAACTGTTCGAGTTTCTATAAACCCACCCAAACTGTCGGATTGCTCATATGTAATCTGGTTCAAACTGGCATAATGAGCATTTGACTAGGTTTCAGGCCGGACCTACCATAGATATACACAACTATGTAGATAAATTCAGGGATAAATAGTCAATTCCCAGAGGAGGATTAAGAAGAAATACAACTATCTGCTGGTAACATCAAAATCATTTTTGTTTTTGTTTTTGCTCTTTACTAGTCAACAACATTCATAAAGGATGCGATGAACAAAAAATACACTCACTATACAATTCATGGTGTACACAACATATGCATTTAGACCCAAAAATGAATAGGACAAACTGATCAGGCGAGTTAAACAATCATCCAAGTCAAATGTCGGTACCCAGCCCATTTAGCAGCAAGACGTACACCAATGGCCAATGCAGCACATAGCAGGGGAAGTGGAACCTTATTAACTGTTCCAGTGTCTTCCTCTTCCTTTAGAGCCGAAGGGATCTTTGAGTGGTGAAAGATGGCCAATGCCAAATATGAACCCATCACCAACTCGTTGATCTTGGTCTTCTCTTGTAAGCCCAACTCGTTGGAATTAGCCTTGAACTTGGTCTCTTCTTCAAGTACACGTCTTACCAAGCCTTGTATGGCTTCTTGTAGCTTCTTTGCCTGAGCTCTTATTACAGGGCCAGTTGGTAAATTGAAAATCCACGCCTAACTTCTTTGCCCGAGCTCTTGTTATATGGCCAGTTGGTATTTGAAAATCCATGCCTTGTGCATCCTCTCCAAGCTCATCTTGAGTTCCTTCGTCGAGCTTATGCGTTTTCTCCTCTTTATGTTCCATTCCTCTTCTTCAGGTTCTCCTCTTGCATGACTTCCTTAATCTTCTTTGCCCTTGATCTTGTTAACATCCGGAACATGTAAAGATTCCTTAATCTCTATGATATTCATCACTAGGTGAATGA
>CAIGRN010037070.1:0-18674 GCA_903798345.1 Fraxinus anomala
GACCGCGGCTGCAATTTTTCCTTAATTTTAATCACATATTTTATTGGTTCCACAAATTTTCAACCACAAATTTTATCAACTTCTATCAAAATCTACTAAAAAACTGATTTTAATCCCTACCAAACAAAGTTTAAATATAAAATGCCAAATGACACAAGGCCTAGGAGGAAGCCTAGATTGGCTTCCTTCTAGGCCCGAACCAAGCGAGACCCCTAGGAGGTCACCTAGAGAACGCGTAATTAGAGCTTTCGAGGCTCGAGGTTTCTCAATCCACGATGCCTCTCAGAGCATAAGATGAGGCTAGGAAAGACATCCTCAAACCGAAGTGTTCACACATCCCGTCATCCCAATTAAGTAAGATGAAAGAATAGACGAGACAGGGCACAGTGAAGTTGGACGGCTCACCTAACAGTGGCTATTTGTGAAAAGATAGTAGGGAGCTCAGACGGAAGTGGCCCCCATCAACTACCCACTTTCGGCAATGTGACGGGTCGGCCACCAGTCCGTTGTTAGGATATGGTGGGAAAGAACCGCCCAAGAGGTAAAGATGTCATATTTCTTGAACTGCATTAATACCCAAAACTCTGTCAATTTGTTTTTCAATACCCGATTTTCTATATTTGACTTGATTGCCAGAGTGCATACGACCATTATAGCCGACCGAATCTACTGTATTACATCCTAACAATGTCCCGAGTGTGCATATACTATAAAAGTAGACAGAGAGGTGATCGAGTATTATTTCCAGATTTTGAGGTCAACAAGATATATTAAATTAATATGAGTTATGGCTTTGATTTCTCCATTTGCAGATAAAACACTTTCTGACTTTCTCATGTTTTGAGGTTCATCAATCATCCCTTCCAGATCCCTCCTCCATCTGTAAGTGAAGTTGCAAGTAAGCAGACAGGATTCTGCCAACTGAACTTGTTCAACATGAGGGACCCCTCGAAGAAGACAGATGAATTTAAAGTTGAGATCCACCCTTTTGGACCACATAATTTAGGAACCTCATTCTTAGGTCAGTTTCAAACTACTGTACAGTTTTATTCAGGACAAAGGAGCATACCCTGTGTAATGTTCTTGTCATAAATATATCAACCTGGCCCTGAACCGATTTGTTTCCTGAATTTATTCTTTTTATAGTAGGTTTGGTTTATATTCTTAATTCAACGCCACCTTGCCCCCTATTTGGTTTAGCTAGACATCATATTTCTAATGAATTACGATAAAAGTTGATGAAATATGTGAATTAAAAGTTGATAAAAGTTCTAACACACGACTAATTTTGTCACGCAACCTTCTTTTTTAATTCGTCAAACGTGTCTTAAAAGATATGAATATATGGGTCCTTTGCATGAAACTTTTGATGATTTTCTTTATTTATTGCTCAATTACTTTGGCGGACCCATATCCTTTTTTATGGATGGATTATCAACAGTTTGTCTTTGATGCATTATGTGGTTTCGTCCCCACCATTATTTGCATGGCTAATGGAGTAAAATCACAGTCTACTTTGAATGCCGGAAATGGAAACGTGTAGCAACTAATTTTGTTGAATCATTTGGTGCATTTCTTTTGGCTTGCAACTTAGTCTGACCATGCATCATGGCCTGATATTTGTACCTCTAGCAAGATAATTTAGTGGGATAATCGTAAGGTGTATCGATATTGACATCGTGGTATCAAGTAAGAGCAAGCTAAACATGTGATTGAAAGTCATGACCTTGTCTACGATACCTCTTGTTATGATCGAATTTCAACGATCTCATCTGAAAATTAATCGGTGTTTAGTAAGGACGTATTAAATCTTTTTATGACATTCGATAATCATCATTCGAGTGGCTCAACTCATGAATTTAAAAGATACCTTATTGCTTTCCAACACATTCTATTCTAATATTTAATGAAGGTCAAACTCCACATTAATTTCCTATCCCAGGCCCAGCTTGTATTTTTCTTTTTCTTTATTTTAGAATGAATAAATGCTCCACCTTTTTAGTGGTTTGATTTCAAAAAGGGCTAAATATATCTTTTTATTCTTATTCTTTTACTTATTTTCAACTACACATTCTTCAATAAAATAATATTTTTCATCACATCAATAACTTTTTCTTCTTTTTCAACTATACATTTTTCATCAATCTATTATTCCAAAATACATTCTTCCAAAATAATGTGGCTCAAACACACTCTAACTGGGATCTTGTTGATTATCTCAATTTGGACTCTTTTCCAAATTGTTGTTTAATATTAATGCAAATTTTAATTGCTGTTGAATATTTAATGAATTAGTGTATGCTTGGCATTCAGTACTTAACAAAAATCTTGTTCATATTCAGAGTGTTCAATAAACATGCTATAAGGACTAATAAGAGAGCATCATTTAACTTTGCCGAAGAGAAAGAAACAGAAATCTAATTACAAAGAAAACACGAAATATTTGCTCGATTCACCAAATACACACACAGACACGTACGATACATATCTAATCTGAGGTAATTACACAGCTTCAATCCTGATTTCTTCTTTCATTTTTCTTATAAATTCTTCAAACTTCTTGTTCAGTTCTTCCGTGCTTACCTTCACATCATCATTTATTCCTTCTTCTTCACCATCTATAATTAATCCTCTTTCTTCTTCGTCGTCCTCATCTTCTTCCTCACTCTCTACGATCAAAACCCTACTCTCTCTTTCTTCCACTTCTTCTTGTTTTTCCTTTTGATCCTTCTCTTCCTGTGAAATTGCAAGATTTTCAGTGTCATAAATCATGGCTGATGCTTCATTATCTTCAGGCGGCGCAGCCTCTTTCGACTCAGAAACTGGGTTCATGTTTTTACCATTAAAGGAATAGCTTAAACTCGGGCTATTGGCAAGAAATGCAAGAATTCCATTACAAAGAAGGAACGCGTACTTTCTATCTAGAGCATGGGAGAATATTAATGCTGAAAATTGAACATTATAGGAGAAGTCGAAATCGAAACCTGAAATGTAAGACAATATAAAAGATAAGATAGACATTGGGACTAGAATTAGTAATGATTTTCTGATAAACTCATAATAATTATGACTTTCTGTAGCTGTTTCAATCATATATTCACCATTTCGATCCATCTTCTCCTCTATGAAATATAAACCTAGCTAAGAGAGAGTACAGGAAGAACTAGTGGGGGGCAAATGGCTTGGAATTTGCTGGAATACGCTGGGGTCGGAGTATAGAACGTGCTATATATACGCAGTTCAATATGAAATTTAGGGTTGTTTGACATGACTTTTGTGTTTGCTTCCGTTTTTTGTAGAAGAACTTTTGAGAAAATTATTTTAAGTTAACTTCTTTTAAAAGTTTTCGTAACAAGACAAAACGCTTTAAAAAAATATTTATACATATTGCAAAGTAATTTTTAATCTCAAAAATAATTTTTAATTTTTCAAAAATCGTATCAAAGTGCCTTTTAACAATTATTAATAAAAGTATAGGGAAGGGGTATGAAAGGAACTTTCTGAATGATAATGCGTAGAAGTCAATTTCTGTAAGAAAGATATACTTTTTCATAACAAAATAAATACAAACAAATAATTGGAAAATGAGAATGGAAATTTCTAGCATTCACGGTAAAGCAGCTTTTTCTATCATTTTTCATTTTAAACATATAACAGGATAAAAATCAGACATAAGTGACTTGGACAACCACTAAATTTGTACATTTTATTTTATATTTATATTTATATTTCCAACAATTTTTTTTAATATATTTTCGAAACAATGCTTTTAAAGATCGACCAGGGTATTAATTGACCCGAAACAAACAAAGGGAAGGTCACGAGATCGAAGTTACATGTACTAAAAAACATTAGACAAATAAAAAAGAAATTGTGGTGACTGATCGATTTGTAGTTAACGAACGATTCGTGGACTGAGTAGATGGTTCTTGACTTATGTTAACAAGTGGATGGTTCTTGGCTGATAAATGCAGGCGTGATATTTTCAAAATGGAAGCTTTTTAAAGTATTTTTGAAAAAGACATTTATAATTTGTTTCCACTTAATATTGGATTGGATCAAATACAGATCGGAAATAATTCGCTTATATATTATGTAGTTATTTCTAAGCAATAACGGGGGAGGATTTTTTAATTTTTTAATTCTTTTGAGAGATTTTTCCTTACAAAATTACATATTCATTATACTTCAGGTGTAAAAACTTTAATTTTGAGTTTTTTCCAAAAAATAATAATTGACCAACCATCTCAACTCACCTCATTAAGTTTTGAAGACGTGCCAACTCGTGCTCAACTCACATGATGGACCGACTCGTGCCCAAACGACTCGACCAATCCATTTAACACTCCATATGTCAAATGCACAATTAATTTCTTAAGAGAGACTATTTAAAGTTTCAATTATGACCTTTTTTATGATTGAGGTAGATGGGTTGAAAGTGAGAGACAACTAAAGTTAAGGATAAGGTTTTGTTTGCAAATTAGTGCTTGTACGGTTTGGCTGTGATGTGGGTACATAATTGTACCAATAGGAGAATGGACACCCCAGTGCCTCACTATTGGTGGGATGTCTGTTGCCGTCAAACGTTCCCCAAATAGGGGGGCGTCACCTATAGGTACAATTAGCATTTTTCAATTTTTTATAAGTTAAAATCAAAGTCAAACATTAACTTTGAGCATACATTCATAATTATCATTTATTTATTATACATACATTTTGCAAGACGCATTACTACTAATAGAGGAATATAATAATTTTTTACTTTACAGAAAATGCTATGTTGTGTTTCTTTTATAATAAATTTCATTATTCACTAATCTGATTTTCCTTTGACGGTGTTAGAGATAGCTACTTCACTGGTACTCAAATTTAGGCGTGGTAACGGGGTGTGAGCTATGTCCCTCATTCCTATGGATGGGATCAATAATTTTGTCATCTTTAATTCAGATTACTAAATTACTATTTTTTATTTTATTTTAATAAATATTATCCACATTTCTTTTACAATTTCAAAATTATGTTATTTTAAAAACTTTTTTTTCTTTTTCTACCCGATTCGTGATTCTTGTTGAATGGAGAACGTGTAAGTGTTGAAGTATATGGACCCTTCAACCAGGACCCTCTACCTGAGGTCTTCGAGAGCTTAGGCGAATTTTAGAGGTTGGACTCTCAAATCGTAGTACGCATTCAGTTGTTTCATTCATAAAAGTTTTACGTAACTAAATCCATTAATTTAAAACTCAACAATAAAACAATAATAAGAATGTAATACTCAAAATATTTATATCACAATAAAATAATAAGATTGAAAAATATTTCACGTGATCATTTAAATACAAAGTTCTAAAAAACATAAAGCGTGATTACGGCGCAAAGATTTACACGTTTAGAGTGCCAACTAAACATGTTCTAAGTACTTATAAGTCATGGATCGTACAATAACTTGTTAATGAGTGAGTATTAAGTTACACGTTATACAAAATCTCTGAATAAAAAAGTATGTTTGACCAACTTAAATTAAGTGCTTATTTGGAATAAGTTAAGAAGTTACTATAAAATTAAGATCAATGTAAAAAAATTATTCTAACCAAATATTTTACAAAATTCACTACTTTTCATTCATATATCTTATCAAATTTTATCAAAAACTCTGTCAAACAACCCTTAAATTTAAACTTGTAAACTTATGTGTAGTGTGATAATATAACAAGTCTATAGCTAATGCCTAATCGGTGTAAACATTGAAATATGCATCCATTTGAGTTTCATTTTTGGTTAAAAATACATTTTGGAACAATAGATTGATGTAGAGTGTGTGATTAATAAAAAAAATAAAATTGGATTTACGAGTATATTATTTTATTGAAGAATGCGTGTCTGAAAAAAGAGAGAAAAATATATTTTAAAGATAATGGAGATCAAACAAGGGCAATACATCATGTTTGACAACAAATTTGACACTCTTTTATGTGACAACAATCTACACCATTGATTTTAAATATATTCATTTCTTCACTGTTTAGATGTGGTGTTACATTTAGCTTAATTCAATATATATAATAATGAAAACCTGGGACAAGTACAATTCTTTTTACCGTACCGCAGGTCAGATAAAGGCAAGAAAAGATGGATTACAAAAACGAAAATAAAAATATTAATTCCTTAACTTAGTCTCAGACTCTCAGACTCAGTTCTGTGTTTTTTCCTTGGGAAAAGCTTAAAAACTTTACTTATTAATTTTCATTAATAAAAAATATTTGTGTGTTTTCACTTACAGTTAAAATGAAAAATTGTATTTTCACGCTTATCCAAACTTGTTTGGAACTCCAAAAATATAATTGTTACTTCTTAAAAACTCTTATTTCCAAGCATAGAGACCCAACTTTTTTTTGGTAGTGTACTAAATTAAAAATGTTACTTATTTCGTAGACTCTATTTACATTAAACATACTTATTCACTTAAAATAAACTTAATTATCCTTAAACTTTTTAAGCTTAGCCCAAACATGGTGTACCTCATTCGGGTACCGAGGAAAATCAATGTGTCGCAAAATTCTGCAACCAAACAGTGTTTTCATGGCACTTGGCTCTGCCTATGCTTGCCTTCTCTTTGCTAAATATTTACTCAATTATCACTTTATTTAAGCCTTGACAGTCCAACAACAGCTACCACCTGATATCCTACTCAGGCTTCAGCCCGTGTCTTTCACGGGACATAACTGAACCCGCTCCCTGGTTCTCTGTTTTTCTCTGGTCAGGTTCTAACACTTGTTTATATGTATATTTGCTATGTGACTCTAGGGATTGTTTCGTTTGTGGTGTTGATAAAGCATAGGTTGAGGTTTGTGAGAATTTTTCTTGGTGTGATCATTGTTCTTTTTGGGTTGTGAATGCTCGTTGAGCCATTGAATGTGGATGGCTTTCAACTTGGTTAAAGCTTCTTATGTTGGCTTCATTTTGGGCTTTGAGTGCCTTGCGTTTCTTGTTTTTCGAATTTGTCTTGTGTTTCTTGTTTTTTTTTTTTTTTTTTTGAATTTCTGGAACGTTTTTTATCTGCGCCATTGGGTAAAAATCCCTTTTTACGTCTTCTGTTTTTTTTCATAAATTTAGTTCAGAAATCAGAATTGTTTTTTTGTCTTTTTGTCTTTTTTATTTTTAATCTGTTGTTTATCCTGGCATTGTTCCTTTATTAATTTTTTGTCGATTTTGTCTGAAGCTATAATCATACTAGTGTTCTGTAGAAATTTGGGGTTCACCAAATTGGAGTACAAGTTATTTATATTTCTGGATGATGACATTCATTGAGCAATTTAATGAACGGGTCGTTGGAACATTGCACTTTTTGTTTATGACATTTGCTCTTTTATTTTTTTCAGTTTCATCAGGATGTCGGCAAATAATCATGTTTTCGTGGCATGGGAAGAGCGTATTATTTCTAAAGAAAAGGGTAACCGAGTTGTTCACTACTATTTGAACGAATCCAATGGGAATTCAGTCCTTGCCGTTGTGGGGACTGAAAAGAGTTTAAGGCACATGATCTATGTTGTTTCAGAGGACTTTGTCATGTATTACGGGTGCACAAGAACAGTCCGTGCTGGCGCAAAATGGCGAGCGAGACGAGATGTTGTGGAATGGCTCACATCAATAGTCTCAAGAGGCCGGCCAATCTCGACTACTCCAGGTATGTAGGGTTTTATTCCACAGACTTAATGATCTCTTATGCATATTGAATTTAAATTCTGTTAGTAAATTCTAGACTCATTTTTAAGTTCTTAACAAGCAGTTGGTGACATTTTCCAAACCACGATAAAGTATAGAGCACTTGGTTACCTCCAGTGATAAAGCTGATTGCACACGAGTAATATGTTTTTGTTCCGATTAAGCTTATGGCACTTGTTCTACTATTTCCATTCTTTGAACTCCTCACACTTGACAGTTGTTATAGGCCATTAGCTTAATGCAGCCTTTTAAACTAGTGTGATAAAATGATGTCTTTCAAGTAAGTCTTGAAGGTCTATCGATCCCATCTTCTCGAATTGAAGGTTGATTTGTAATTATTGATCTTAAATGAACTTGAGAATGAGAAAAGAAAAGAAAATGGAGCTTTCATTAGAATTACAGTAATGGTTTTCCTTTTCATTTTCCATTTGTGTAGAGTCGTAATGTGGTTGTTTGGAAATTTGATAGATTTTGTTTTTTAACTCTTTTGATCAGAAAGTAAAGAAAAGATGTTTCTAGTAGATATGAGTTCTATTTAAGAGCCAACCCTTAAATTCTTATTTTGACACTTCACATTTTTATACCCACCGATAGTCCGGGACGAACTAACAGTTTTCAATACAAACCTACTTGACATAGTTCAGCTACTCCTTGCCCATTTCTTCAAGTTAATTATGTGAGATATATTTGTGTACCATTCCATGCTACTATCCTGTGCTAAAGTCATAAATTAGTTTCACTATTTTAATGTCTCAGTTCAGGTTGATGCTTGTCACCCTATTTCCAGTAACCTCACTACTGATTCCCATCACGATCATGGAATTCTTCTTTTCTAGATCATTTATATAGTTACTCTCTTACTTAAAAGGAAGTGCTTTTATTTTAATTTATGATAGCCCTTACTATGCTTACCAATTTCGCTTATTTATTAGGAGGGTTAGTTTGCCAAGCTTTCTTGTGGACCTCAATAAGTTTAACATGCAGGCTCACACACACGCACACAATCTGTGTGTGAAAATTAAGGATGTTTGAAAAGTTTAAAATTGAGAAGATTGTCTTTGTTACATATCTGCTAATAACTGATTAGTTCTCAACACCTTGAAATAATGTAATTTTATCATGGAAAATTATAACCTAACCTGAATCAAGACTTTCTTTACAATTCAAATTCTTTCAATTCCTAATCAAGCTTTGATGAATAAATGTGTTTTAAAATTAGTAAGTTGCCAAACCTGTAATCTGAGTGCCAATTTAATCCTCAAAATACCTTGGCAAAGTGAGTCTTGGTAAAAAATATTGTCCCTTCTTCATTCAATTGACACGGAGCGATTTCATTAATAACGTGAAAGACTGCAGATGCCTTTCTCAAAATCAGTGGGCCCCAGATTTGAGCGTTATAACTCGGAGCCACTACAGTCATCTTTAGAGCCAGAAGTAATCTCATCTGTAGATGTACTTTCTACCAGATTTCGATCAGTTCTAGAAGTGCATTCTGTATTTTTATGGAACTTTTTATGCAAAATCACCAAAGCCACCGATCAGTGAAAGGAAGCTATTAGTGATTGAATTATATAGGTTTGCATTTTCCTTGCAACAGATGCCTAATTTTGCTTTAGAGAAATTTTTGCAAACAATTTTAAGCCTTTTTTCCTTGTGTTCCCTGGCAGATCCACAAATACTTCGCTCGAAACAATCTCTGGAATCCAGTGGAATCGCGATGGCTAGTTTCTCTAATCGTTCGAGCCGCCGGGGAGATGAAGTGGTGACTCTTGATATTTAATTATTGGTCCATTTTTTAATGATATTTTTGTGCTTAACTGTGCATTAACTTCATATTACTAATAAAGGACCTTCAATTCAGATCCAAGTCTCAAGAAAATTGAATGTCAGAAATCCAAATATCGAGTGGAAAGGTGATGCTTGGATCTGCAGTAAACAGCTTAAGCATTATCCAGGTTTTTGCCGGAATGGAACTGAGATAGCTGTAAGCCTCAAAATGCTATTTGTATTTGCGACATGTTTGCCTAAGCTCATAAAGTTTACTTATTAGTAAATAAGTTAGTTTAGAAAATAATAATTTTTTTATTGATCAAAATTGAAAATGAGTAATTAACTACTTGAAGGGAAGGCAAGGTAAGGGTTATTTTCAGTTTTTCACAAATAAACTTTTTTTTTTTTTTTTTCACTCTTAAAGAAAACAAGTTATCTATACATGTTTGGAGACAAAAATTGGCTCTATAGTAACTCTACTAGTTTGTAAGCTTAGCCAAACATGTTCTTGACATACTTTGTAACAGCTTTCAAAACTCTCACCTTGATCTTCAGGTTTTATCCTTTGTATTGATAATGGGCGAAGAAGGAAGTCGCTATCTTGGTTATCTGGAAGACTTATATGAGGATAAACATGGAAAGAAAATAGTTAATGTGCAATGGTTTCAATTTGAGGAGGAAATCATCGATATGATTCCTCACGTAAATGCACATCCTAGAGAAGTTTTCATCACACCTCATAAGCAGGAGATCAGTGTAGAGTGTGTTGACAGTCTAGCTGCAGTTTTGACTCCTAATCATTTCCAAAAATGTTCGGCTCATTTCATGCAAGTCTTTCCGTTGGGAATTTTTATGTGCCATAAAGAATTCAAAAACGACAAGGTCAAGCCCTTCTCTGTAAGTAAATTACGTGGTTACTACAATCAACCAATCCTATCCCATCTGGATTCCAGTTTCTCCCGGAAAAGAAATGAGGGACATAAACTAAGTGAAGAGGCAGCAAAGTGTTGGCCACCTATCCCAAGATTGAAAATCAAAATGTCGAGTAAGGAACCTATTGGTATTGATCTTGTCGAGCCTGAAGCCCAACTTCAAGTGCCATCTAAGGTGAATGCAAATATAGAGCTTCTTTGTCAGGATAGCGGCATGCGAGGCTGCTGGTTTAGGTGTAAGATCTTGCAATCACTAGAAAAATGTATGAAGGTTCAATACTACGATGTCCTTGATGTTGATGGACCTGCAAAACTGGAAGTATGTGAATCCATTAAGTTATAGCTTTTGTTTTGTGTATTTGGAGGATGAAAATTATCCTTCATTATTATTTTTACATCTCTTGTACTACTTTAAGGATCAAGACATGGTTTGTAAACAATGATTACTACGTGCTAAAATAAGTTCATCGCAGGGAAATCATTGGGCAAACTTTTCTCGGGAAGACACGTTTATTGACCTATTTACGAAATTATTTGTTCATTCATTTGCATTTTGTATACAGGAATGGTATCCGGCATCTAGAGTGGCAGCTCCAGATAGCTTGGGCATGAGATGTGAAGGCCGTCTTACTGTCCGTCCTTGGCCTTCTGAGGAGGATTCTTCGGATGGTTCTTTTGTGGTCGGAGCAGCAGTCGATGCATGGTGGAGTGATGGTTGGTGGGAAGGTGTTGTGATTGGATGCGACACCATTCAACCAGATAATCTTCAAGTTTACTTCCCTGGTAAGTATCATAGTTGGCAAAATGTAGTTTTTTCTATCATTCTTACAACTGTTATAGACTTGATTTTATAACCACCAGTAACTTTATCTCCGACTGGTAATAATCATAATCCCAAACTTGTCATGCTATCTATACCGTCATTTGAACCACTTAATAATAGCTGCTTGATAAATTAAAGGACGGGAACATTCTTCCTACAAAGTTTATCTTTTAACTGCACTCGTTTTGGGTGCTGAACGTAATATTTAAATGAATAAATTTGTCCCATTTCTGAAAGCTTAAGCTTTTAAATGATGTGGTGCAACATGGTATGCAAAAGACCCAGGTTCAAGTCTCTCCAACACCTATTTTTGAACAATTGTGCATGTTTCTGGCCATTGATGAGAAAATGGAACCAACCTGCACATGAAGGGGCATGTTGAAGACAACATTTAAATATTTGTCCTCTCTATACTTAGAGCTTAAACTTTTACAAGAGGTAGTTCAACGTTGGGTTATTCATGCCTCAGCCTCAAGAGGTTCTGATTTAGCTTCTACTTTCTTGTAGGTGAGAACAAGTTTATGACTATCCCAAGGAAAAAGACGAGGACTTCAAGAGATTGGGTTGATAATAAATGGGTAGATATAAAGCCAAAGCCCGATATACTTACTTTCTTATCTCCAACTGTCATCCCAGTTGTGAATCTTCCATCTTTCCCAACTTCTCCCAGTTGTAAACCTAACTGCAAAGCTCTCACTTCTTCAAAATGTAAAGGTTCCGAAGATAAAAAGTTACTGTTACCATATTCAGTCACATCTATAGGTGCTGAGAGGCTTAACATGAGGAACCGACTTGTTATCAAGGGCGATGAGGACAGGGTTCATACTCTTGCTCATGCTTCAATCAAGGGGAAAGCTGTGAAGAAATAGTGATGTTACTTGAATACAAATAAGTAACTGCTATGGAGTAATTATGAATCTGTAAACAACTCCTGAAGTTGGCAAAGCTATATAGTTTTTGTTACTAGTTGCTTATAACTAGGATATATATATAGATATGCATTAGATGTTCTGTTTTAAATTTAGAATAGACAGCATTTGGTGCAATCATGTCAACTAGTCCCTTGTCCTGTAGGGGACTTTTAAGGTTAATATATTAAGTAGCTGCTTCGTTTTTTTTTTTTTTTTTTTTTTTTGGTGTGTGAATGTGATTATTTGAAAAGTGATTTTTTTGGTTAGATGTAGGGAAGAAATGGGGAAACGTGAAAAATATTTAATTTTTTTTTTTTAAAGTGGGATTGGAAATGTGTGGTTTAGAATTAGAGGTGATTCTCGAAAAATAAAAATTAAACGAGGGCTAAGTTTGCATATTTTGAATGAACTATATGTATCTTGACGTTGTGCTCAAGAAATTTTGGTACCACGGTGCATTACATTGGACCGAATAAGAAGAAAAAAAATAGAATCAAAATTAAATTAAATTGAAGTTAATAGTATCATTCATTTTTTTTTTTTTATCATACTCTAGAATACTAAAGACCTGTTTAAGTCATATTATTTTTTTCATTCTCATTTTTCTACACATTTTCAACCTCACATTTTCAATAAAATAATATTTTTCATCATATCAATAACTTTTCCTTCTTTTTCAACCACACATTCTCCATCAATCTATTATTCCAAAATATATTCTTCCAAAATAATGTGGTTCAAACACATCCTAAGTATTTGTTTGGGAGAAATTATAACGTGATTATAACGAAGAAGAGTGATTAATCCCACAAAATGTGTAGATAATAAATATGTGGTATTTTGTTAAAATTAATATTTGATTTGCCAATCAATTATAACGAGTTTACTATGATACCAAAGTAAGCATTGAATGCTAGTTTCGATTAGTTTGTGTTTGGCTGTATCACCTTAAGTATGCTTGACCAATTTAATTATAAAGAGATGCATCATCGATTAGATGGCAACGAGACATCTGCTTCACTATCTTATAAATTTAAGTACCACACAATTTCATTATGAATAATGTTTGGTGTACAATGATTTTGAGAACATTTTTGACAATATATCACGTGACATGTTATTATTTGACAATTACCATTCATCTTTTTAACCAATGCTTTTCTTGCCACAAACCAACGTTGTCAACGATGTTGTATAATAACATTGTACAAATAGTATTCACTTCATTATACAATAAATAAGGGGATCATTGTCACCTAATTAGTGATGCATATCTACTAATGAATAATGATATATAGCATTAATCGTCCAAAATTTAATTGTTAATAAGTCTCAAGTAGGATGATCGGATAAATGTGACACATTCTCACGGTCATCACTAAAGAAAAAGTGGTTTGACACTTTTCGATCTTTCAATTATCACACATTCAAGTGCTTTTTACTCATAATGTATAAAAAATTAGAGTTTGGCTATGTAAGCTTTCAACTAGTGCACTTATAGGTAACTTTTAAAGCGAGATTATAGATATACTTAAATCTGTAAATTTGGATTTTCAAATGACAAAAATTTCTGTGTGAATATTAAAATTGTACTTAACTTTCATATAACTTAACACTCCAAATTCATATAATTACTCAAAACCTTACATTTAAAGGTTAGGGAACAAAAACTACACCCCGTCAAAGGTCAGGGAGTCCACCATGAAATCCCCTGAAATATTTGAATTCAGACAGCGGCAAGTCAATAATAGAGTACAATGTTATCATTAAAAAAAGGCATATTCTCCCGCTATCCTAAAATTGCGAGTCATTTGAATCACTCCAAAAGATTTTCCTTCCTCCTCACATTCCCAAAAAAGAACAATGGCTTCAATCAAACCCTCAACTCGCTATGCTAAAAGCCTTACCAGCTCCACAAAATCTGACCCTTCTTCATCCACGGAGTTCCCAACATCACGCACCACCTCACGCGCCGTCACGAAAGCTACCACCAATAAAAACATCGCTGCCGCCGACAGCATTAATCTGAACTTCATGGTCAAGAAATTTATGGAAAACAAGAAGGCAAAGAATTCCAGTAAAGACCCAAAATTCATTGTGGCCGCTGATTTTTTAGCCCAGGATTTGAAAAAGAATAGCGCCAAGAAGGCTACCGGATTAAGTGGGCTGCACAAGAAGCTATTCAAGGGTTCATCAGGGGCAAAAAAGGAAGATGAAAGCTCGAAGAAGGCGTTGACTGAGGTCAAAGGGAATACCAGGACTTTGGCTATGGTGTTGAGGAGCGAGAGGGAGCTGTTGAGTGCAAATAAGGAGCAGGAGCAGCAGATAGCTGAGCTTAAGTTGCTAATTGAAGAGAAAAATGGAGAGGTAATATATATAGTTTTCTGTACAGAAGAATATGGTTTTATAATTGAAATTTGATGGGTTCTTCTAAATTCTCTAAGATGTCATAGAATCAAGATTCTTATTAACATGTGTGAAATTTACTGAAATTCGAAGATTGCAGAAGACAGGGGTAAAGTGTATGAAAAAATGAAAGCTTTCGAACAATTGGGGAGTTAATAGCATGATGTTGAGTAAAAATAAAAATCTTGAACTAAATTATTAAATAGAAGTGCTGTTTGTGTGAAATGTGAAGTTCTTGAGAAAAATTAAGAATCTAGCATCACGATGATTTGGGATGTATTGATAAATATGAGTATTAACTGAAATTTGAGACTTATGCGTGAGATTGATTGATAATTGAAATCTGGATTTTTTTTCAGTTTAATCTTCTCTTTCTAGGGGATCCCTCTTAGGTCATGATATTTGGCTGAGGCAGGATTTTCTGAATATCCCATGTTTAGATTTCATTTGACTATTAAAGAATTTGTAGGTTGAGAAGCTGAAAGATTTGTGCTTGAAGCAAAGGGAAGAAATAAAGTCTCTTAAAAGTGCCATACTTTTCCCAGATGTGATGAATTCACAACTTCAGGAGTTTTTAGAGAAGCAGGGTTCAGAACTTCAGCAGGCAAAACAACTTATCCCGAGTCTTCAGAGGCAAGTCACTTCTCTTACCGGCCAACTACAATTTCTTGCTGAGGATCTAGCTGAGGTAAGCATTCATATTTTGTACATAAATCAGAGTAAAATGTAGGATTGACACATCTTCAAAATTGATAAGGGAGTAATTACATTGAACTATCGCCTTCTCTTCTTCATAACATAACTTGTAGCTAACTGCTTTCCGTATATAAAGCTCTAAGGATTCTGCGTATTTGGTGCTAAACTGTTGTTTGGTTCTGAAGCACATTTACATGACAAAAACTAAGACTTTTAGCCTATAAAAAATTGGGAAAACAATATTTATAAGGATAAAAGATGACAAAGTTTGCTCATAAATCCACAGTGGGAAAAAAAAAAGCTTTTTCTTAATTGTCAAAATATTTACTTGCTTGGCCAGTAGCTGCTTGTTGGAGTTTTACACACAAAGCAAGAAAGAAAATGAGAAACTGTATATTCTATTCTTGTTAACTTGAATGAATAGTAGCTAATAGCTATTGAAGCTACTTTGAGTTTGGTCTTCAATTTTTTCAAGGAAATTTGCTGATAAGGCCTTTTGTCAAATGTCAGTAGTCTGTTCTGAGAACGTTATATGTTGAACATCAAAGTGCTTAGCTTCCACTTTTTCTCTTACAAAATAAAAACCTCTATGTGCTTTGCCTTTGAATGCAATATTAGATTAGCTGAAAGGCAAGCTGTACTCAAGTTATGACACCATAGAGTAGGTACTTTAGGTATTTGCATATGTAACTCTTTCAACAAATGTTGTACTGACAAATATCAGCAGTAGCATTAGCCAAGCTTTTGAATTAGGCTTCGAAATGATCTGTTGTTTCTTTGAACTCCAGATAACATTGTTTCCAACAAAATAAATGCAAAAGGCTGAAGTAAATTTTCTATCATCCCCAAACTGCAGCTGAGAAATCTTGAAGTTGAAGAGTAGAAGCTGTCTAAAATAACCCGTGATCTGTAGTTCCTTTCACATACCTTAGAATTCTTTTGACTACTTTCAAATATGTATCAAGTGAATTTTGCATGTTTTTATGTCTTTTGATTGTGGCATAGCGAAGTGCATTATGGTTCTATATAATGTGGGATTGGGTAAAGGATCTCCTATCCTTCTGAACAATTGAGTGTTGCTATTGGTGGAGGATATGCCCTAGCTTCAGCCATCCGTGCTTTCCTTAAAAGATCTTGAATATATTGGGTCTGACAAAGACGCAACCCCCCCCCCCCCCCCCCCCNCCCCCCCCCCCCCCCCCAACTTTTATTCCCAAAAAATAGCTGAGCTCTCGAAAATCCTTCAATGCAAATGGGTTGTTTAACAGCAACAGCAAACTCTGGTACTTCTGAGCTATCACTCCCTGTGATGACTATGTCATCATCATAAACTAAAATGTACAGAATGGAATGTTTTGTATACCTCACAAAAAATGATGGATCAGCTTTGAAGTTGGTGAAATGCAGCTGCAGCAGAGATGTTTTAAGCCTTTCAAAGCGGACCCTTGGAGCCTGTTTCAATCATAGATAGCCCTGTTAAGTTTACACTTCAAAGGTTGTGGTCCTTGTAAGAATTACTTGTTGGTATTATTTGTGTAGATATCCTTGTCAGATTTGTAAAATATCTTAGCTTGCAGCAATATATCTGTATAGTTACTGCAGTATATTTTTGTTAGCTAATTTTAGAAGTTGTTACTTGGTACCATGTGATCCTAATTTCATTCTCCGCCATAAAGTTTTGAATTCATTCATACCCTTTCAGATTTAGGATTGCTTTGCTTGTGAACTTGATAATACATAATTGTTGCGGTAGGTGAAGGCTGAGAAATATTCATCGGGAGGATATTGTGACAATCATGTTAACTCTCCAAGGACACCGTCATACGATCAAGATGAAGAAGCAAATTCTCTGGTAAACACATTCTATCCAAATGGTGATCTTATTTTGGAAAGGTTGCTCACATTTTGTAAATTACTACTAAGATCATAGATGAAGAGTACCATCTAGTTCCTATTTGTTTCAAGAATTATTAACCTAAATGGATGTGGGAACTCCGCAAGTCATGTTTATTATTAACTCGAGCAAAAAAACAATGTCGTTGTGCTTAAATATCAGAAAATCATGTTGTAGAAATGTTTTAATGACACTCCTTGCACGTTTTCTCTGCTAATATTTATATGATTTGTTCTTTTACCACCAAGAGAACTTTTCTCAGGGCCAAAGCATTAACTGTCTCATATTTATGATGCACATGTTCTTTTCTCTTTAAGATTTTCTTAAAATAGTTTTGTATATTGAACAGCTTGGTAATGAGTTCAGCTCGGGAGATTACACAACTCCGGGCAGTCCAGACGACATGTTCCTCAAAGATTTAAATCCCTGCCTAACTCCAAATTATGCCAAGACAAAGTCCAAGGTACCTGTATTCAAGCTTAAACCAAATCTCTTCGCATTTCCTTCACTATCTAAATCTTGATTTTGAACTCAGAAATCTTATATAGTTTATATGAGTGGATAATATTACAATATCTTATATGAGTACTCCTTGTAGGAATTTGAGGCATATAATTCCCCGGATGAGGTGTTTAAGTCCAATATGCAAAATTGCAATGGGTTTAACACATATACAAGGAAGCTCTCTAAAAGTTCAGACCATAGCCAATGCTCAAAGACAGGAAGTGGTTCCATTCGTGCAGCTCGGAGGTCTGATGAAAGCAAATGCAACTACAGAAAGCCAATGAATCATAAACTTATCTAATACAAATGAACTCCGAAATTTTTCTTGAGCATTTTTACTTTGTTCCAGCATCCTACTCTCTGTTACAAAATTTTGAACCTTTGTAAGGTCAGAACACTCAGTTTTCTTGTGTTATATGAGGTGTACTGGCTAAATTTTCCATTTCATCGTTTTATCCCATTTAAAGTGCTTTTTCTGAGCTTAAGTAATTTTTTTTTTCCCTTGTTAATATTGTTGTGTCCAACCAATCAATTCTAAACTGGAAAGAATGTAAGCTAATGCAGAAATGAACAGAAAGGGAATTCATTAGAAACAGTGCTGTTCATAATTCTTAATCTGTATAATTGTTAAAATCCTCCAAACAAACATAGGAAAGTGCCAACAACAAGAAATAACTTCCAAGCATTGAAACAATTCCATTTTCTCAGCTTAAACCGCCATTAATTGCCATCCTGACAACCTGATAAATAACTGCAAAAAAAATAAATAAATAATAACTTCTGCCTACGATTGAATAATTATATTGTTCGGTCGCTCGAAGAATAGTATGTACTCCCAATTAATAATATTCATTTAAGCACATAGAGAAAAAAAGAAACTTACAGGACAATACTATCAGAACTGCAAAGAGGACAAGAACCATGTGTGCAGGTTCCCATTCTTCTTTCTTAGATGATTGAGAAGCCAGTCCTCTCCTTGTGATGTTCTTCTCAAATTTCGCTGTTTTCTTCTCTGCCAG
>CAIGRN010037084.1:0-18167 GCA_903798345.1 Fraxinus anomala
TGAAACAATTGCTAATGGCATGCCCTGGCATATGACAGTGTGTACATACTGGTTTGTCCTTGTTAGCTTTAAAACATCTATCAAGTGAATGACTAGAAATTTTACAAAAGGTGCAGTAATATTTCTTCTGAGGCATCATGTTCCTTTTCTCTGTCTCCCTCAGATTGCTTCTCCTTGCCATGAGTGCCATTCCATTAGAGATTGATTCATTAGCAGAAATCTCTCTCCTCTTCTCCTCTTGCTACATTAAGGAATATACCTCATTCAATTTAGGAAAAGACTTTATCAGCAGAATTTGAGCCTTGAGGCTCTTGGAGGAATCATTCAGCCCCATGAGGAACTTCATCACCCAGTCCCTCTCTTGGTTGTTAACTACAGTCTGCAGTCCTCCACATGTGCAATTAGGAATGGACTCATAGTTCATCAGCTCATCTAGCAGTGTCTTCAGTTTTGAAAAGTAAGTACTCACTGTATCCTGTCCCTGCATCAGGCCTGTTATTGCCTGCTTAACTTCATAGATTCTAGGTGCATTTTGTTGAGCCAAACGTTCCTCTAACTCCAGCCATAATTGATGTGCTGTTTCAGCATACAATGTACTAGCCTTAATATCTGTTGTCATGGTGTTTTGCAGCCAAGTGATGACTATATCATTACATCGAAGCCAATGTTCCATCAATGGGTTATTAGCATCAGTTGGTTCGCAGATACTTCCATTAATGAAGCCAAATTTGTTTTTGATTCGAAGAGCTCTCTTCATGGATCTTGCCCAAGAATGGTAGTTGCTGGAATCCAGCATCTGTGTTACCAGCAAAGCACCAGAGTTTTCGTTTGAGCCAATGAAATAAGGACTATTAGGAAGAGATGGATCATGATAATTTGGATTTGAGCTTTGAGGTAGGATTGTGTTTTGATTTGTACCAATGATGCTTATGCCATCATTATCAGCCATTTGGCTCTGATACCATATAACAAAATGATCAAGAAAATATGTTTAACCAAAGCAATTTGTTTTGAACAAAGGAATGCAGCTGAAAACGTTTGCTGCTGTAATTTTTTTATATTATGTGGAAGATGATTACAAAAGTATATATAGACAAAAAAATATAACAACTTTGTACAAGTGGCAAAACAGAATTCTGTTGATACAATTAGCACTACAACTAAAATGGAATCTATCCTAACTTCCTGCTGCAAATGGTGGTCCCTTCTTCATTCCAGCATATTCTTCCAATCTATCTTTGCTTATCTTTAGCTCACGGTCAGGTCTGATCTTCAACATTCTGAGAGAGAGAGAGAGAGAGAGAGAGAGAGGAGTGTTTTAATTTGTTGGAAATAAATTTAGGAAAGCTAAAGTTGATTACGTTACCAATAAAGTAGCAGTAGAGAACCAGTTTTGGGATTGAATGAACATTAGGAGGAATCCATTTAGTGTGAAAGCTTGGTTTTAAGTTGAATAATAATGTTGACATCCTCCCTTACTCTTTTAAGGTAAGTGAGGAAATGCGTGATTAAAATTAATTTTTCTCTATGAAATGTTTGATCCCCATTTTTTTGTCAAAAATACATTTTGGAATAGTGATTTGATGGAAATTGTGTGGTTAAAATATTAAAAAAAATTGAATTTGTGTATAATATTATTTATTCAATAAATATGTAATTAAAAATAAAAAAAATAAAAATATATTTTAAAAATAATGAGAACATACAACACATTGATCAGATTTTTAACAGTATCAATCATGGCTAGCTTGATTAACGAAAATGAATTCAATGGATGCGATCGTCTTTTCAGCATTAATTATGGAGGCAAATGCAATTTAAAATTCTTGTGTTTTTCCATTCCACCACGCCGTCATCACACACGACTCCTCGTAGCAAATCCGCTCACACACACACAGGCAACACTTAAAATTCTTCGTTTCGAAGCGAGTTCACCGCCTCTTTTATCTCTCCAAAATTTTCAAATCAACAAGCTTTCGGTAATTATAATCACATGTCTTACGTGTAAAATCTCTTACGTCTTCCTGCTCTTTCATCTATCTTATTTTTTGTTCATTATTCGGCTATATTCCAGTATAAAATATATAGTACGAGTAGTACAACTTTTATTTTTCACTTTTTTGTTTCTGTGTTGAGTTTATCTGAAGATTTTGATGTCTAAGAAATGTTATTTTTGCAATTTTTTTACGATTTTAACTTCGAAGAGAAGTTAAGTAATTTATCTCTTCATTTGAGTGAATTTTCAGCCCTTTTATGCCTATCAACGCGTGTTGTGAAGAGATTTGACAATCTGGTTGCATTATGATGTTGGTCTAGGGTTTTAATGCTAGACTGAAAAGTGAAAATTGTGTTATGTATTCAATTGTTTCTGGCTTTGTTGGTGATGCGAAGTGGTCATTGTTCCGCACAGTATTTTTACAGAGTTTAGACTGCATTTATCTGTTGCACTTTTAGCCCCGGTTTAAGTCCCATTTTTCAGAAAAGATTTTGGGTTTGGGTGAAAATTTATTTTATTGAAAAAACGTGCATGACTTTGAAGGAAAATAGGCCCTGTTTGACAATCATTTTTACAAAACATTTTTTTTCTTATACTCATTTTTAATGACATATTCTCCAAAAAATTAATATTCCAAAACTAATTTTTCCCAATTTTTTTTTAATGGTTGTCAGACAAGGGCTAAGATTTAAAGAATGAGGCCTAAGGAGTGAGGAGAATATTTGTGTATAAATTACACGTTAGTGGGTGGTGTGGAACATGAATAGTCCAGATCCAGAGCGGTAGTTAACTGCAGTCATCGTTATGCCTCTTGAGTTGGAATAGAGATACATTTGATATTTGGAATAGCCCCGTGCTTTTTTTAGTCAATAAGATGATCTAGTGACATATTAGACAACCATGTCTGTTCAAATGTTGCCAACGCATCACTAGGCCCCACCGTGGTCGCTGCTTTCAAGATTGGATAGGTAACTTAGAGCTTGTTTGGTACATATTTCCTCACGTGATAAATCAAAATTTTTTGGAGAAAGTTTGGTGAAAAAGTGGATAAAAGCTATGGGTGAAATGTATGGTTAAAATGATTTTGGAGAAAAATAATTTCTGAAAAATCTATGCCAAACAAGCTTTTAGCTTGTAATTGGTGGTCTAGGAACCTCTATGCTTTGTCTAATGGAAGTAGTAATCGATCACTTCGTTTGACAATGTTTGTAAATCATTTATAAATGGTCAAAATTCCATTTTTAACCACATGCTGACTCACAAACCTACGATATCACTGTGATCCAATCACGTATCACCATGATGAGAAGTTTCATGAACAATACTTTGGGTCTGCACTTTCTCTCCTAGAATAACCCCCATGCCTACATATACAACTGTGGATGCAATACTGGACAATATCAATACAGAAAACAGAGTGCATCCACACACTCTGTAAGCATTTATTGTACAGTCCTATTCATATGCCATTGCTCACAAGAACAAGTATGTGAGAGCTTTTAGATGACGTTCAGGGTGTAGATTCCAACATGGTATTAGAGCCTAGATGAGGTCCTATGTCCAAGTGTAATCTCCCCATATATGAAATTGTACGTAAACTACAAGTGAAGGGGATTTTGATAAAATACCAAGTAGGAAATAAATAAATTAGTCCCATGTAATCTTTAGCTTTTTGTTGAGTTGATTAACATCACCAATAAGTGGAGCCAACTTAGCTTCTCCCATGCTTGCATACCAAGCTATGTCTGTTTAGCTTTCGAAGCAAATAGAGATCTCGAGTCAATTTTCGTTGCAAATAATTGTGTAATTGTTAGGCTTTAATGTAAATATAATTATAGACACCACGAAAGGAGGCGTGTTAATTACTAAATTTTAAACAAGTAAGTTATTCCCTTTTATGTAATCTTTAGCTTTTAGTTAAGGTGGTTAACAACTTTACTAATAAGTGGAGCCACCTTAGTTTCTCCCTTATTTGCATGCCAAGTTATGTTAGTTCAGTATTCGATTTTACCTTTTATTTGTTTGACAACAACTTATTGGTGGAATTATATGCTGAGTTAGACATGATATCATGATGTAGTACCAAGAAATATTTTTGTGAATTTGATTTGTATCCACTCCCTAATTTGTTTTTCCTTTGCCTTTTTTGTTATTTCGAGTTTTATTCGTTTGATACTTATAATGGCTTTAACCATGGACCATAGAATTGAATAGCAAAGAAAGCCTTTTAGTAATAGTGATTATTCAACAATCTAAGCAAGTTTCCTCTTGGTATGAGCACATTTGATGCTAATAATTATGATATGTTGCGTGGTTCTTCATTATGGCATTAACTCTTTCAGATAACATTTCATGCATAATTTATTGATTGTCTCAACAGTGAAATGATGCATTTTTCAAATGTTGTTAGTTTTATAGAATTTCTGAGTGTCATATGAATGAAGCATTTGGTAAAAGAGGTGTTACCATAATTGCCTAGAGGGTGCCAATTTACAGTAGTTTAAAAAGATCTTATTTACAAGTCTCGTACTTGTATGAAATAATAGATGCATAATGCATGTAGTTACTTGGATCTTGATAGGAGCTGAAGTTCTCTGGCGGGAGAGTTCTGACTTACAAGGACGTTAACTTAAATTTTAGGGTGTGTTTGTCCACATTATTCTGGAAAAATATATTCTGGAATAATAGATTGATAGAGAATGTGTGGTTGAAAAAGAAGGAAAAATTATTGATGTGATGGAAAATATTATTCTATTGAAGAATGTATGGTTGAAAATGAGTAGAAGAATGAGAATAAAAAAAATAATGTGGATCAAACAGGGGCTTAAAAGAACTTTCCTAAATGGTGAACGATGGATTCATTTATAAGGGTGAATCAAAAATGTAAATTGATGTACATCTTTTCTCTGACCTGCCAGACTAAAAATAGAGTTATGTTGCCTACCAAACCTCAAAATCAATTATCAGGACGTGCTAGATTAGTAAATGATTACCACGAAAAGTTGTTATCAACATGCTATTTATGAGTCTGCCAGCAGTGATAACTTACTTTTATGAGATATATATATTTTTTTGATAATCGTGGATGTTCGGGTCAACTTGCGCGCAACTTGACTAATCCCAAGCCTTGAAGGGACTCGAACCGGTAATCATTGGGGAGCAAATCCAAGGCCTGACCAATTAAGCAACCCCTCAAGGTTACTTTTATGAGATATATCATGAGTAATACTATGGATCTGTGGCTGTATTGGATTGTGAACTTGTATATAATATGTGGGGAATATGGTCTTCTTTTTGGAGTATAAACATTGCTCACATTAAAATATTGATGAGTATTATTCTAGGTATACAAACTTATGATGATTCTAAGCATTTCATATGTTCACATGTCATAGAAGATCGGATGTTATGCAGTGGAAATATTTGATTCTTATATATGGCTGAATACACTTCCTAAAGAAAAGAATTGTTTGTTTTTCCTGACATTGAGAACTTGATAATTCCTATATTATCTTTTCAAAAAAAAAAAAAACTTTGTTATTTGCCATCATTGTCTGTAACTATTGATTGGTGCAATGGTCAGTATCTGACTTTTCGTTTTTAAGATACCCTTGTCATTTTGTTTATATTATTGATTCACTTTTCTTTCTAGAGAGATATTTGCTCTCTGCATCCACCTTTTTTTTCCCCTCCTAATTGATTGCTTGGTGGCTTGTTATATATTAGGGTTACTAATGGAAGATAGTAGCTTGAAAAAGGAGTTCTCAAATGAAGGTAACTGTCGTTGTTTGATTATTTGTTTCGTTTCTCCATTCAACTCTGTTTGTACTGAATTATTTAACAACTGGTTGAGAAGAATAGAGGTGTAATAGTCATATACATGAATGTTATACCCAATCAAGAACATATTCTGAAAATCTGAATACACTGATCGTGGAAACATGTTGCTGTTAGATATTTACCAACACATTAAAGTAAATAGATATAACAAGCAGCATATACGCAATGAATTATATTCTATTTGGAATAATACTAGCATTTTCTGCTTTGCTGATCTAGGTTTTTCTATCTTATGTCCCCTCTTATGTTCATGATTTACTGTTCAAGGGTTGTCAAATCATTGTTTACATTATATTATTTTCTATTTCTAACTTTTTCATGAGAAGTTTTGCAGATATGTTTGAATGTTATGTTTTGCTGACTAAGGATAAGAGAATCATAAGTCGGACAGTATGCCGTAAGGCCCATAACCTTCCCAATGAAATGTATGCTATTTTTTACGCACTACATTTGCTGATTGGTCCTTGTACTATTCATTTGTGAAAGCTTTTATGCCATAAGCAAAATTCTATTACTGCTAATACCTTGATGTTTTTCCTTGGTTTAGCTTGTTAGCATATGTCACTATGATTTCATGCATTTTTTTCTATTTGGTTTCTTGCATGTGAGTGTTTGGCTTGGTGATTATGATGATTGCATTTCCCCCATGTATTGAATCATTAGTAAAATCTGGTAGTTGACCATGAGATGACGTTTTCTTTTCCGGAAGATAGTTAAATTTGTTAAATCTTGATTTTTCTTGGTTCAAGTCAAAGCTTGTGATGTATTGTATGTTTGGAAATTTTTTTTAAGTGCTTATAAGTCTATCAAATATCATTTTTAACCACACATTCCTTGGACCCACAACATTTATTTACTTTTTAACTGCATATTTTTTGAAATTATAAGCACTTGAAAGCTTAACCAAGCAATCACTTAAGTTGGAACTCCCAATCTACTAAAGTGAGTTTGGGTGACCATTTTTTTGTTTGGTTATGCGAGTACATATTGATTTACCTAAAAGGAACCCATTTCATCATTTAATCACCATTGTGAACAAAAAGGGAAATGAACAATGTTATACAAACAGGTCAAGGCATTGACCCATAAAATTTAAAGGGTCAAGGGTCAAAGGCTTGAATCAGAGGTAAAAATTAAATGAATGAACAAAACATTTGGGGTGAACCAACCAGTTTGGTCTTGAATTGACCGGCTCTGTTGTTATTTTAATGGACTCTAAATTAACAGGTTTCACATATAAGGGACCAGTTCTTGGTTTTTTCGGTTGAACAGTCTGGTCCAGTTCTTATATTATTGCAAAAGAATTCATTTGTAGGGGTAGCACAGTCATCTGCAATGTTGCGTTGATGAGTAATTGGTTGTGCATTTGTGCAAATTTATGATTTTATCACTTTTGTTTGCTGATGAAAATTGTTAGATTTTATTGCAATATACCAAAACTATATACAAAAAATATTCAGTCATTCTTGTTATGACTTGTAGCTGTCACATACTACCTATCATATTAAATTTTGATATCGACATTATGGTTTATATTTCTAGATCTGCATTCTGATTTGACTGCCTTAGAAGTTCTTTTTCTTATTATGTTTCAATGATGGATGTATTCACTAATGAACCACGAAATGATTCTCATACTCACTCTTTATATAAAACCAAATGTTAACGATAGTGCCTGGTAAAAATCAAACCAAACTATTGAATCATTTTTTTGGCGTCAAAAGTTAATGATAATGCTTGTGTACTTATCTTATTTTGTTAATGTAATTTGATTTCCTCAGAAGAAGAGATGATAATGTTGAGATGGACCCAAGCTAGATAAACAGGCTATGGGAATCTATGTTCATCATTCATGTATTAAGGCGCATAGAATGAGAAATGAAATTCTACAAGCCCTGTATACTGTGTCGCTATATCATATGAGTCAATAACACTAGGATGAAGGCAGGTGATAGAACGTAGAGGCGTTGTAGAGACATTCTCACATATTAAGACGCAAAATAGCCACATAGATGAAACAAATCAACTGCTAACCTTTCGACTTGAGTAAAAAAATTTAGAAAGTTATCCCTGTATACAGTAACCATATTAATTAAGAATCATGGGTTCGTAAGCAAGAGTGAAAAATAATATTTAGGCATCTTAAGAGTTATATTCTATAACAATTAGTATGAAATTAATATTTGGAACACATCAATTAATATGTTTTAGTTCCAAATATGTTTTTATTTTTGTGTTTGTGTTTGTACATAAACATATGCATTAAGCACACTCGCACATAGATCATGTCATAGTTATTCGGAGAATTTCGTAAAAAATCCTTCTTTTCCTCTTTGATTTCTCACTCTTGGTAGTTGAAGAAACTTCTTTTCTAGTGTACATTTTGGCTAATATTTATGAACTGTTTATAAACACTCAAACCACTTTTTAGTCAAATCTTTCGAGAGATTTACAAGTATTATCAACTTACTTACGACTCATTTCTATCTATTTATAATTAAACTGTTTCTAAACACTTTTCCAAACATGCTCTACGATGCAAATTGTTTGCAATTGTTCATTAATTGGGTTTTCTTGACAGACCTCGAATTTGGGACATATCTTCTTTTGTTCGACGAGAAAAAATTAATTTTCTCTCTGGATTACCTTGTCTTCTCCTATGCCCGGGTTATGAAAATTCGCATCAGGAAAGAGAGTGGGGTCTCTTCTTGAATTTCTTGAGGAAGAACAACAAGGTAAATTATATTGTACTTATTTACAACATCATCCTGTTTAAATGTTTCTTTATTGCTAAGTCTTTTGAGTTTATCTAACCTTACATTTCAAGGAAAGATAACCCAGTTCAATAAAGCTAAAGTAAATATCTTATTATTGTTATTGTACTATTTTCTTGGTTTAGGGTGTCAAATATACACAATAATATTCAATAAGACTCGATGTCCCTCCATGTGAGAGGTTCTCTAATTATATAGAACCAAAATCATAACTAAATATGGTAAAAGCAATCTATCTATATATGGTACAATTAGCCATGGAAGGACATCTACTGTACTACCAGATCATTTCAGCTACCGTTGAAGGAAGAACCGATGTTTCTATGATTTGATTTTTCAATAGCCACTATTTAGAATAACTCTCTCATATTGAGAAATTTGATAATATAATTGTAATATTAGACGAACTCCGTAATCTTATTCAATCTCATTGACATCCCCCTCAAATTGATGTTGGTAAAAGTATCAATTTGCAATTATGAACTGGCAATAGTGACAATATTTGTGCCGACGAAGTAGAAATCCAAATCAGAACAATCATCTACGAAAATTAGTGAGGACGAGAGATCAAGAACAACAAATAGTGCAGTAACCAACAAAGAACACGCCAAAGATACTCCAGAGTACTCACACTCCCCAAGAAGAATTTCGAAAAGAAATTCACGAAGTGTGCCGACACATGCAGTGAGTTCTATCTGTTGGGAGAACTTAGTCGAACACATAATTCGGGTTCCGACAAAAGTTCTAATGCCAAAACTCCAGATATTGCAGGTTGAAGAAATCCCACAAAACAACCAAAAGTCAACAGTTTGCACTCCCATATCTCCTTTTTTTTTTTTGTAGTAATATCAGATTATAATTCCCACTGTTTGCATCCTCTTCTTCAAGTTGTTCATCCTCAGCAATATCCTCAAGTGGTTGTTCTGATTGGAGCTCCATGCTCATCGACTTCTTCGTCAACAATGAAATCAACCATCTCATCCTCTTCCCCAATGTCTGCATCTTGTTCAATCTATGGTAAACTCCTTGTCTATTTCAGATCACGGTACTTCTCTGTCACCACCTGCTACAGATAATGTTGGTGAATTAGAGGTAACTGTTTCAAGTACTTTTAATGCTGGTGATACGCCATCCTATGTAAGCCTGAGTGAGGGCCATTTGTTTGACAAGAATGGTGACCTCACTTGCAATGGCGATGCTTGTGAAGGGCAGAAATATGTCAGTAACGGAAAGAAACATCAAGGTTATGATCCTATAATTTTAGAGGAGGAGGCTGCCTTTTTTTTTTTTTTCATGCTCCATGGGCTGGGAGGAAAATTCTGATGAGGGTGGTCTTACCGAAGAAGAAACCAGTGCTTTCTACAGGGATGTAACGGAGCACATTAATTCGAAGCACATTAATGACAAATATGTGGACAAAGACTTAATTTGAGGCTGATTTTGAATTACTTTATCAATACGTTAAAATGAACATGAACAAAAAAAAAAAAAAAAAAAAAACAATTGATTCAGTTTGACGAAGACCAGACGGAAGGAGCTTTTTCCTCCCGCCTTGAGAAAACCTAACCAAGAAAACAAGAGAAAATTCTAAGGAAAAGGCTCTGATACCATGTCAAATATACACAATAATATTCAATAAGACTCGATGCCCCTCTATGTAAGAGGTTCTCTCATTATATAGAACCAAAATCATAACTAAATATGGTAAAAACAATCTAGCTATATATAGTACAATTATAATGATAATATAATCGTAACTTTCGATGAACTTCGTAATCTTATTCAATCTCATTGACAAAGGGATGGACGAATTTGGGGGCAATGTAATAATATTTGATTTTCTTGAACATAATCATAATAAATCTTGTCCTTTTGATACGTGTTTACTATACCACAATTATACCGTAAGCATATGGTGCCAAGTTTTGTAATATAACTATGAAGTTAGGATGTCGAACTCACAAGGATTGAATATCAATTTTATACTAAGTACAATAATTGAATAGCCCTTATTTTATCTAATTTGTATTATTAATGTTTTATCTAATTATAATGTGAATTTTGTGACGAACTTAATGATTTTATGCAATTTAGGAGAATTAATCAATCTAAGAAAGCGTAGGGATTTTGATTTCATCTAACTATTGACAATGTTTCTCAATTAAATAGTTATTTCTAATTAATTTTACCATGTTTATAAACAATAATCTTAATTTAATTCTACTTCCTCTCTCGAGTGAAAGTTATTCCTATAATTCAATTCTAATAGCTCTATTCCGAATTAAAAGTCTAGGAATTATCAAGATCTATGGCTCTTATGTTGAATCGCTCGAAAGGGTTTATACTTTCTTTTGAAACATATAAAATCTAGGTTGTGTTATTCTATGATCAAGTGCAAGGTTCCCTCTCTCGAGTGCCGAAACTTAAACAATTACCTTATTCAATCAATGACTAGTTAATTGAAAGTATTAAATTCAAATAACACAAATAAACGTAGTGGAAAATCTCAATGAAATAACTATTTCAAATCAAAATATAGTTTTAAGTGTCGATTACATCAAACCTTAGATGAGAAGATTAGTTCATGATAGATGAAAGAGACATAAACAAATTTATAATAAAGAACATATAGAATAAAAGAGAGAAACTATTTTTTGGTAGTGATTCTATCTTCTTCACGATGTTTCTCTTGCTTTCTTGATTGATCTCTCGCTTCTTGCGTCGTTGAATTTTTGTCTTGTGAAAGTTCCTTTTTCAGTTGTATTTATGCCTTTCTAATGGTTGTCTCGAATTTGGAGTCGTCGTGGGCTTTTAACAGGCCAAGAAAAATAAAAACATAACTCTCGCTGCCCCCACAAGCTTGGCGCCGCAATGGTCCTTTGGCCGGTGCCTTGGCGCTCGGTTGGTGGCGCTGGGGCGCAGATTTCTAAATTTTTCATTCGAGATTTGGCGCGGGCGCCTTGAAGGTGGCGCTGGGTGCCTTGTTCCTGCTTGTTCTTTTCTTGTTAAATGTGGCGCCGCGGCACCAGCTTTGCTCAAATTTTTCCTTCAAAATTATTCTTCAACTTTAGCTTATTTCTCCGCTTCTTTTGCACACTTAAAAGTCTTACTTTCCTTGATTCATATTGTCGTTTGCTTTGTTCCTTTTCAATCTCCAAACTCGCCATTTTCACCAAGTTACCTAACCTATAAAATAACATGAACAAACATATCAAAACATTCTAAAACTATCAAAGACGAACAAAATATCAAGATTAAGTGGCATCAAAAGTATGAGTGAAATACACTCATCACCTTTTGACCTCAAGAGTGGCTTGTTTTGCTTCCGAGGTCATCAGACAGCGAGTTTTTATTTTTATTTTTTTTGTTTGTTTCACCTTTTTGTTTGAATTTTTTCAGAAACACTTTTGTTAAGGGAACAAGATACATTTAGAATTCATTTTACAGGGTTTTTTCTTTTGTTTTGTTTCACCTTTTTGTTTGAATTTTTTCAGAAACATAATTTTTAAGAGAATAAGATACATTTTGTGCTTCTCTTACAGTTTTTACCTTTTTGAAGGTTGCTATCTCAAAGCTTGGATTCTACGAAATATACATTCTTCCTCCAGATGAAAACTCAGAGTTTGACACGGGCGCTGTTCTATACAAGATGGAGAAAAAGCTTAATGGGTATTCTAGTCAAAGGCATGTTGGATTGGGTGGGCAAAATAACTGGACTCAATTTCCTTTAATGTTCTCCAACTTTCAAATTTATAAATTATTAAAGATTTAATCTGCTCCTACATGCATCGACCTTGTTTCTCTAGACATAAGATAATAAATCTCCTTACCAATTATGTCATAGCTGAGTAATGTATAGTAGTTTTACTGAAGCTGATTTGACATTATACTGTTGCCTATTGGGCAGATATTAATGCTGCTGAAATTGCATCACTGCCTAAATGTATGGATTTCAATGATGCGGCATGTAGGCCTATTCATCCAAGAATTCAATCAAAGAAAAATAGTGTGCAAGTTATGCAGCCATGTCCTATTGGTGAAGGTACTGTGTCAAAATATGACCTGATATGCGATAGACATTCTCCTGAATGCAAATCTTCAAAAGTAATTGCAGATCACTCTCCGAATTTGATGGTGAAAGATAGCAGCAGACCAGGAAATTCTGTGGGATGTGGTAGGTCCTTGGGGAGAAATTATGCAATAGCACATCCTAGTTATTTGAAAACTCTCGGTCAAGCTCATTCCAGCTGGATATTTGGTGCAATTGCTGAGCTTGTTGACAATTCAAGAGATGCCAAAGCAACCAAGTAGGTGTATATGATCTTTTTGTTTTCTACTTGTTTATTCTGTCTATGTTGGCGATGCAAGTTTCCATTCTCCATTAATAGTTGGCATTCTCATGTTCGTCTAAGTCTTTTTCTTTCCATCTTTTTCTCCAGCCAGTTTTGGTATAATATCTCGAACTTACTGTAATTCCTTTTTTATAATATATCTTTATTTCTTTTTATTTTTCTTTTGTGTGTTTGTTGCGTCGTCAGTGAGTACTATTGTCTCTGTTTGTGTTAAAACACATACTTTTGTTAATGAATGTGGCTTTTGTTGTGTGTTTTACAGACTGGAAATCAGTATCGGTATGCTATATTCAAAAACTGCTGGTAAAGATATTCCCATGTTGTCAATAATAGATGATGGCCATGGTATGAGCCATCAAGATATTGTGAGAATGATATCATTTGGGCACGTGCAGCCTGAAGCTGATGATCCTGACCATATAGGAAGATTTGGGATTGGATTTAAGGTATCTTCATTTATCTAATGAAGTAGTCTAGATAAGTGTTTTTGTAGCTGCACAACATTTTTGGAATGAAATGCTTAATGCCTCCAAATGAGTACGGAAGAACTTTCAAGAAAGGAATAGGAAAAAGGGAAATAAATAACTATTCTTCATAATAAGAATATTTCAATCACCATTAAGAAAAGGGGGAAAAATTCCATGTATTATCATTTCTTAACGATTTTAGCTCTGTTTAGTGATCATGGCCCCTTTCGCAATTTCCTATTTTCTTATAATATGGAGAATCAAATTGTCAAATTCACTTGTAAATTCCTGGATTGGACACTTTCCTTTTCATTTTTATAGAAAAAATATAGTATTTGATATAGAAGTAAAAAGCTTGAGGATGAAGAATTAAGTTGTACAATATGATACTATTAATCTCTAGCGTAGTAGTGGAATCGAATAGTGGTCCTATCAGTGTACACCTGCTGTCTAGTTGAATGCAAAACTTTTATCTCGTGACATTTCCTAACTGATTACTGACAAGTTATATCATGGTCCATTATAGCCTGGTGTGATGATCAGCTCAGATATAGGTGTCTGTATATTATGGTCTGTCCTATCTCTAAACTTGGTTTCGTCTTCTCATGTCTTCACATTTAAGCTGATCACTCTTTTGTTTGTAACTTATGAGACAGAAAAAAGAAGGAAAAGCATTCTTTCTCTGCCTGATATTCCTTGTATTGAACACTAAGATTTTAATCATCATTTACAAAAAAAATGGCATTTCATTCCTCTATCGTGATCATCAGTTAATTCCATAAAGTATAGGTGGCTAGTTTTGATTTGCTCTGATAAATAGTTAAACATTTGTTTGGACAAATTATATTTCTAATAATATTTGGCTTTATCTCGGCCCTAACTTTTGATGGGTATGTAAAATAGGTCCACGATCCTCGATTGAGAAATATTTCTAAATGTCATTCTAGATTGATTGTGACTATAAATTATCATGAGTTGGTTGAACCCGAAATTTTGATATCAATTCCAAAGAATGTTTCACATTAGATAATTCACGAGGACTGGTGCTTGTTTTGGTGTTTTAAACTCATGAAAAATATGAAGAAAACAGTTATGAGTAGTTGAGATACAGATAACTGTGAGACTGTTGCCTAATATGTTTGCTTTTTTATTTTAATTTAAGAAAAGCGATGGCTTGCATAAGAGTCAATTCTGTAGAATTATTTTAATAAGAAATGGTTAAAATATCTTTTCTTTTTTATTTAATAGAGTGGTATTGGTTTCCTTTGAGATATAATCTTTCTAGTTTCAAATTGTTTTTTCCTCATGTACATGATGTGGTCTTATGTTTAATGGACATTGTTTCTCAGACGGGTGCTATGCGGCTTGGAAAAGATGCTTTGGTTCTTACCCAAACTGCAAATTCCAGATCAATTGCATTTCTTTCCCAGTCACTAAATGAAGGAAAAGATGTATGCAATCAATCCCCAACATGGAGTTCATTGTTTGGTCCCATATTTTCCTACAAATTATCTATGCTTGTCTAAACCTTCTTTTTCTTCTGTGAATATTATGCTGTAGAATTTGGAGATCCCTGTTGTAAGCTACCACAGAATTGGGCAGTTTATGGAAGTAGATACAAGTGTCCAGAACGAGGCTTTTGCAAAATACAATTTGAAAATCATTAAGGAATTTTCTCCATTTGATAAGTACCTTATTGGTGAAAAAGCAGGCCTGTTCAGTGGAAATAGCACTGGTACACAAATATTTATATGGAATTTAGATGTATGGGGATCAAATTATAGCCTGCAATGGGAAGCGGGGATGAGTGGAGGGAGTTCCTTCCATCAAGGTGATATATTCATTCGTTCCAGGAGGATAAGATCTCGTCCAGGCCAAATATCTCAAAAGGTACATTTCTCTACTCTAATTTGATCAGTATAACATTAGTATTCCACATACAAATGAGATCGTGATTTCTTTTTATTTCAGGTGCCTTTGGATTATTCTCTTAGATCGTACTTGGAGGTCATCTTCTTAGATCCACGTATGAAGATCTATGTACAAGGAGCTCGGGTACTTGCATGCATCACTGACGCACAAACAAACTTCGTCTCTCACAAACACTCTCATGTGTATATTTGTCAATTGCACTGAATGCCTCACATTGGGAGGGTTCTTCTCATTATAGGCACTGTTAAGCTAATTACAAAATTGAATTTTAGCAATTACAGCAATCAAGGTCCGTTCTACTAATTACTAGATATTAACAAACCTGTTTCTACAAGAGGAGTTTGCCGATAGCTGCAGAGTTTGCAGATAGACACTAGTACCTTCAATAGAAACTGCTGAATAGTAGTTTAGAACCCCCGACAGCTACCAGAAATTACCAATAACCTCCCTGAAGCTACGGACAACCAAAGGGAGCAACATCCCAGTCTGGACTCAACCCAGAAAACTCAACTCACAATCCATATTTGAATGATTTAGGCTCTAATACCATCTCAATTACACTGAATGCCTCACATTGGGAGGGTTCCTCTCATTATGTAGACACTGTTGAGCTAATTAAAAAGTTGAATTTCAACAATTAGGGCATGTCTTACCAATTACAAGATATTGACAATATCATGTCATAAATGTAGACACTAATTGTGGCTATGAATAATCCAAAATCATGCCATATATAAATGTTGAGATTATTTTTTCATTAATATTTATCAATTTGGATATTTTTCTCTCTCTTGTCCCAGACTAGAACTTATTTATTTTTTGGTTTCCGTGCACTTGGTGCTTGATTGTAGTTTAGAATTTTATACTCCATATTTTGGGTCTGATACTAATTTGGTTCATTCAATTTGATCCTTTCTTTTCGCAAGTGCTATTATGTTGTCTATGAGACTATGTCATTAAATTCAATAAGTTCTGGCATTAATTTATTTTCATTACTTTTCTACATATTCCATTTGTTAAGAAAATAAAATCAAATTGGGGTAGGCAATTCTCAATGTCTCACCTTTGAGAAGATTGCACTGTTAATATGCTATTTCTTAATAGGTAAAATGTCGACCCCTGGCAAAATCTCTAAACAAGACTATCATTGAAAATGGTATTGTCATGGGAAGACCAGTTCAACTTACTCTTGGCCGTTCTCAATTAGAATGGGAGCAAGCAAATTGTGGAATGTTTCTATATTGGCATGGGCGTTTAATTGAGGTGAGAATGCGGTTTTCATTGTTGCTTTCCTTGCTCTGAACTAAATAAAGAAAGAATTGAATGCCCTTCGCTTCAATTTGTGTAACATTGTGTTTAATCCAATGGCCTCAAAATTAGTTTTTGAATGTTTTGAACTAAAACCTATTCGGCTATTCCTGAATCTGACGTATGATTGCAATGTGTTTGTTATTGATACTCTTTTTGCTTAATACTCCACAAAATTAACTAAACTGCATCTTGTTGGTCTTTATGATTTCGCTTTTCTATCTTGGTGATATTTGTAGTGCATCGTCTAAATTTTTTCATCTTTATGCTTCATTTGAATTGAGTTTCAACTGTGTGTGATAAGTTGAAACTAATCAGCATGCATTTTAATTTGAACTTGTTAGGTACAAGAGATAGTTCCTAAATATAGGTTGGGTATATGTTTGGCATATCTTCTTGATAATATTTTTTGTTTTCCGTTTTCTGTCACTGTTTATGGCTTTTACTCTATAAACTTGTCTTTAATCTTGCTTATTACTTTCTTTCAGGACTGTACATCTATTAAATTACCAATTTTTTTTACCCAACGCTTGGGATCATCATGAAGTTACATAATTCTCAATCGATTGGTACTTAGTGAAAAATAATGCTTTAATCGAATCAGGCATGAAATGATTGCACAGATCATTTGTCTAACCAAAAAGTTCAGAGAGAAGTAGGATGCATGTAATGAAATTTGAAGTTACTGCAAATAGATTGTTCGACCACAAGGCAATAATGGAAATTTTAAATTTTAAAATGACGAGAATCACATGGAATATGAATTGGTTTCCTTTAAGATGGCGAAGTACATTAATGGATTACTTGTCTTATGAGATACTTCACTTTTCATTGATGTACCTTCTAAATTTGATTTAACTTTGCTCTTTAAAGTGCTTTTTTCATCTTCATTTTCCTCACACCGCAAGGTTAAGGACATATCATGTGACCTATCGTAGAACTTCCTGCCTTTCAAGAGATGAACCACTAAGTATGGTTCTTATACTCTGCCTTACTATGTAAATCTCCTACATGCAAAGAATAATTATCAAGACATACTACCCATCTTTGGACCTTCTGACACCACATTAATTAACTTTGAGAACCCACAGATTACACTAGCCTTCATTATTACCTAGTAAGGAATGGTAATATTATGTTTATAATCAGATCAAGTTAACTTATGAACTGAGTTAGAGAGAGATTTGAATTTATTATGCATGAATACTAGAAACTATACCTTTCCACTGAAGGTTGTCAGAGCTATTTCAATTTTAAAACGACGAGAATCACATTGAATATGAGTTGGTTTCTTTTAAGATGGCAAAGTACATTAATGGATTACTTGTCTTATGAGATACTTCACTTTTCATTGACGTACTTTCTAAATTTGATTTAACTTTGATCTTTAAAGTGCTTTTTTCATCTTCATTCTCCTCACACCACTAGGCTAAGGACAGGGGCGGGGCGGGGCGCCCCGGGGGGGGGGGGGCTGGCCCCCCCAACTTTTGAGAATTTT
>CAIGRN010037091.1:0-28089 GCA_903798345.1 Fraxinus anomala
GCCGGTGCTCTAACATCCTTTGGTGCCTATAGTTCAAATTCATTCTTTAACAGTGAATTGCTACTCTTTCTTTAGTAAAAAGAACCTTCCTTTAGATATTATATAGTATAGGCCTAGGGTAATAGAGAAAATAATGAGATAGATTTAATTTCTGTTAGATTGCTCAAAATCATCAAATTTATTGGTTGTATACCTTGTCCAATACATCTAAGAATATTGAAGTAGACAACATTATGAGCCCATTTGGCACGATTTATACTTCTTGTAGAAGATCTTCTAAAAAAAGTTAACTTAGGTGAATTTCCTCTAAAACTCTTGTAACAAGGCAAAATGCTTTAAGAAATTTTTTAAGTATGTTTAAAATTAGTTTCTTAATTTTAAAAGTAGTTTTTGACTTTCGAAAGCCCTGCTAAATGAGCCCACATCCCAAGAACAGAAAATAAAAGAGCATTTGACACGGGATTAATGTCGTTGAGCCGGTGATGAAGAGTCTTCTAAAAAGAAAAATGTTTTGTATTATAATAAAATTGGAGCGTGATTTATGTTGTCTATATAATATAAAATATTTGGACTCTTGATCACCGGCCGTTCAAACTAATGACTCGTACAGAGAATTATGAAAGGAAAAAACGAAATTAGAAGAAAGAGACAATTGAGAAGAATGTAATTTTCTTGACCCACTAGCCACCTCAAGTCCAAGTAAACCCAGATTAGCAACATTAAACAATATTTTATTGTATAATGGTGAAAGATACGCGTAAATGAAAAGGGCCATGTTGACAAATTCAAATGGGATCAAATTTGCAATAAATTTTCGAGATGGGCTTCTTTGTATAAGAAAATTTTCCTATTTTCTAAGTGAGGCTTTTTGTAGTTTCTAATTTAAAAAAGCAGTACACTAAAATTTGAGCAAAGTCATTTGGTAAATAACTAACTTAATATGTGATTTTGTTTAATATTCTATTTCTTGAACAACATAATTTTATATGAATGGATATTTTTACTTTGTGAGCTATATATCTTTTAGTCATCCTGTGCCAATTCTTTGCTATAATAATAATCCACACTTTGGCTATTATACGACTACTTTGAGTCACATATATTCATTCCAAAATGAACATCTTTTTGGGTCGATAATGTATTAAATCCAACATACCGTCGTCGAAAGAGCTAAACTTCTTTTAATGAGCAGTAAGCCTCCTTAAAAATGGGAAATTACAACAAAGCATTATTAAACGTTAACATGCAAATAAGTTTAATTGTACCAAAAATTTGAAAATTTGAAGAAGAAAATCAAGAAAAGAAAAAATGAAAAAGGAGTTTTTAGGATGATTATGTTTAAACGAGTAGATTGCTTGGGCGTGTACAGATGAAAGCTAAGTAGAAGAAATTATGAAAATGAGTGAATGGAAAGTGATTACCATATTAATTCATGGTGGTGACGTTGGCCTTTATCCCATTCCTATGCCTGCCCTCTTCTCTTTCACTAAAACATACCCTTTTGTAGCTTCTTATCCTCTCCAAAAACACATCTATTTTGGGCTTCCATTTTTCACCTGTAGTGGGGACCTTCCACACTACATGTTTACATATAATTTCTCTACTTGTACATCTTATTTGCAATATGATTGGACATATCAAGTGTAAAGGAAATATATATTAAATCGGACGCAATTGATCAATACTGATGACCACACCTACTAGTTATTTGACTATATTACTTATACGTGGATCTTAATTAGAAGCATACTTACACCCAAAATACATTTTAACTCAATTTGTTGGCATTTCAGTTTTCAATCGATAGAGCGATTCTACTAATCCAAAGTAGTAAAGGCTTCCAAGTAAAACAATAGTTGTGACACCCTCGTGACTTTGGACAAAATCCCTTCATTTTAAAGCTCAAATAAATGATCGTTTTCTTATTTTCCGAAATATATGTAAACTCTAGATTTTATAAGAATTAATTTCCAGACATCTTGCATAAGGTTTTATTTCATGAGATTTGCACAACTATCAGTTTATTAATTAAATTGCGTACTTCTTTTCTTCATTATTCAAGTTCGAGTATTCTTTAAAAATCAACAAATGTGGATAGTTTTCTCTATATTCATAACTGAGATCAACAAAGTAAGTTGGTGAAAATGTTTGGATGGTAAAGAAAGAGTTACTTTTTGAAAAAAAAAAAAAAAAAAAGAAGAACCCTAATTTACTTTTTCTCTTTCCAGTTTGGCCAAACATGCTCAAAAAATCATATATATCATGAACCCAAATTTATTAGCCAAATATCGATTTCCATAAAGGGAAAGGCATCATAACACTGACACCCAAAAGTTTATTGGGAACATGCAAAGGAACAGATATGTTGGAAACTGATATATATCCCTTCCATTTGTACAGACCAAAATACCTTTTCTAGTATGACAAGCCAAAACGTACTAGGACTACCAATTTATCCTCCCTTTATGCTACACACCAGTATAATACACTGTGTAGTCTTAGTGTGTGTGTGTGAAACAGAAAGAAATATTCTTAAATGTTCTCTCCAGTCCATGATGTCATATGAATTGTCCTGTATTGTTCTTTTTTTGTATAGAAATTTAATGATTTGTGGGAAGACTGATTAAACTTGGGTTTAAATCTTGCATTTGAAGTACTGAAATATCCTATGTAGTTCATTACCTTTAATCATTGCCCTTTGATTCTTGAAAAAACGAGCCTAATCAATGTAATCCAAGTATCACAAAATGAAATTAAGTTACTAATTAATATTAGTATAGGATAAAGCAAAATTGGTGCTTTATGTATGGGAATTCTTGCATAATTTGCTTCTAACTCATCTACTTTTAACAGAAGTTGATAACTTTTTTGTTGATCTTTTGAAATTAAAAAGATTGAATTCAAAATATGGTGAAGTAGCTCCCAACTGGTGGTGGAACGACTCATTTGATGGGTACCCCTGTGGTTCTCATAAGTCGCGTTATCTGCGATATTTTTGATGTATTATTCTTTAAGTACCCACATTAAGGAAACAGTGTTGTACATGATTGTTTTATCACAGAAGATAGCTGAATTCATTTAGAGTACATGTAGAAATTGTCTAATTCTATGCATTTTGAAAGCAAAACATAATTTTCTATTTCGTCCATAAATGGATTAAATAACACTTGATCATATTAAAAAGAAATCACACTGCTGGAAAGAACAACAATTTAAGAGAGAAATTCTACTAAAATTAAGAGAATATTACTACTAAATATAATTGTGTAGTGGAAACTCAGACAGAACTTTGACAATATTAATGATGCAGTAATATGCATACACTTTTTCAAAATCCAACCTTAATTTACTAATCTGCACTTCATTTGTAGATTCCTAGATATTAGTGAAGAAAATGTTGGTAAATCCACAAGCAGCATCCCATTAATCACAAAATTTTAAAGGCTAAATCTTGTAATAAACATGTTAAAATCAAATACCAGTTAATCTTTGGAAGTCTTAATCTAATTAGAGTAACCAAGCCTCAGCTCCAAGTCCAAATCCTCCTTTGCATGTTGTACTAAAACCCTGTTCAAATCCAGCTTAACTAGCTCTTTTGCCTTACAAATCCTAGGATCATTGCTTCTTGCAAATCCCACAAGATTGTCGACACGAAGCAAGGCTCCTTTCTTCTGATTCTTGCCCGTATCCACTTCTAAAAGACTTGCAACGTTATCTCGCTGCCAATGCTGATAAGTGGCTGGAGCTGGTGTCGAAGATAAATCAGTAAGAGAGGAATTACATTTCACATTATAAGGTAAAAACCTAGTTGCAGATGATGTTGAAGAAAAACTAGGGTTAGGATTAGAATTGGTGTTGGGGTTTGAGTTTGGAGAATCCCATGAAGGAGATCTCATTCTGGCCCTATCTCTTCTATGAACATTCATATGACCCCCAAGAGCCTGTGCAGATTTGAACTCTTTCTTGCAAAAGCTGCATTTGTAGTTCCTTTGAGGCCATGAAAATCCACATGTAAGATCTTTCTCAAAACTTAAATTTGCGGTATCCAGTTTTCCCTTAAATCCCTCACAATCCCACTTCAACTTCTCCATGAATTTCTCTTCAAAACAACAAGAAAAAGTAAGGAAAAGAAAAGCCCAGTTCAAAAGGAAAAACAAATACTACTCCCTTTTCAGATAGGGAGGAAAAAATGCCGATTTCTACAAAAAAAAGTGATTATGTGTAGGGTTGCTTTATAGGGAAGTTGGAGTCAAGTTTATAAAATGTGTGCGTTGTATAAGTGCTACTGTTCAGCTGTAACTTGTAATATTACTAAAATTGGAGATTGCTTAAACAGTGAGTGGGGTTCCATTTTTGCTAACTGCGGGTATAATCTAGTGGATGGAATTATTAAGTAGCTTTTGACAACCCCTGCAGGGACACAATTTTATTGTTGTGACAGATGCATTAACTTTTTCAAAGATATTATAGGGGATTTGAATGGCTTCACTTTTTAAGCTAGTGTTTGACAATGAAATGATGACAATGAAATGATGACGAAATCATTTCTACCTCTACACAAATTCAACAAATTTAGAATCGACTATCTAAATCTTTATTTATGGTTTCATTCAGTCCATTTTAAGTCTACACAAAAATTCAAAACAACGAAATACAATCACAAGCCACTTTAATTGTGATATATGCGCCATTCTTAAAAATAAAAATCTTTATAAACATATTTCTACCATTTAAGCATAGTTCTCTTATACTCACACCACCATCATACAAAGACAACGGTCCAATTTAACAATATCAAAATATCAAAATGATCAATTTTTTGCTTAGTTCTGTAAAATCAATAAACAATAAAAATAAATATTGCTAGTCCCATCTTGCTATAATAATGTGACAAAAAGTATCCACCTCGTAAACATGTCTTCTAGTCATGTACTAAAAATACTGTTTAAATCTAGAACCGTTCTTTGGTGAAGTCCCAAAAGAATTGAAGTTGGAAATGATATTCATGTCCCCACCCAGCCATGTCCTATGGAACTATATTTGTCTACTTCAAGGCACAAGATGTCACAATTTACAATCAAGTTTTCCATTTACTATTTTTTAGGAAATACACTGCGAAATCCATAACTATGGCCGGCTGCATAGGCTAGGTCTGTAACTCGATGCGTCACTACAAGTTTGCATTTTGTGATTGTCAATATAAAAGAAAGGAAACGAAGCACTAGAAAGATATATGGAAATCTTCAAAGCTAAATACTCGATTTTTCAAAAGTGAACTTTGAACTACAAGATGATTTGTTTGATCTTCCCACCTGGCTAAAAATAATCTGCTGTCCAATGCCCCTGATGACGATAACCAGCAGACAGTCACTTGGAGCAATACACAAATGAATTCCACGATAAATTTAAATTTTGTCAACCAATCTGAGCACCTGTTTCTCATCCAGGCCAAACGGGATAACTTCCATCAAACAACACGGCGTTCCTTTATGGTTCATTCACGACATTAGTAAAACATACCCTTTTGGTTGTCCTCACTAACGTGAATGTATTTGCCATCATTTAGGTGAAAATTTGATATAGAAGTGATCATTCCGCTTGTGGAAATAAAAAGCTAAAGCCCGAGTTCTCACGAATAAGTGGTGGTGGTTCAATGTCAGAATTATCAAATCGATCCATTGATTTGGAAAGGACGTCTACTGAGAATGGTATGCTGCATTATGCGATGGAGACAGGAGATTAAGTTACTAACAACTGCAGAAAAAAAATCAGATATAAAAATGTATAAAATGCAACAGCATAAATAGGATGCGAATTGTGAAACATTTCATGTTCAACCTTGAGTCATCATCCAGCAGGAAGGAACTGCTGATGGCATTGTTTGAATGTTCAGTCATCAACACCCTCGTGTTAGATATAACCTGCGAATGAGAGTCAACGAAGACAAAATTGCTGATTAATATACTCTGCCTCGTCAATCTCCATATAAAAGTTTTCTAACACTGCAGACAAAACATGAAATTTTTGTGGTGAAGAGATTATACATGTGAGTTAGTAGTGAAGAACATAATTATAGATTTATGTATGTGATCCCCATTAAGAAGTGAGGAAACATCCTATAATCTTGCCATCAGAAGAATCATATAAAAAGTACCAAGGAGCAATCACAATATCTGATCATAGTGTTCAAGACTATATTTAAATTAATGTGTTTTCCTTCTCTTATCGGATCAAACTTTTAGAAAAGATGGTTCGTCATGGTATCAAAGCAAGTAAATGTCATGAGCTTAAATCTCGCCACACCCGTTTACGAAAATTATGCGCCTATTAGGTTTTTAGTAAAAATGAATCTGTCCTGCATGAGAGGAGAATGTTGAAGACTAAATTTAAATAAATAAATGTGTCCCCTCTCTAATTGCTTAAACTTTTAGATGGGGAGGTTTAATACGAGGTAAAGGTTACGCGCTAACTTCTTTATATTGTAACTCGTATCAGATATTACATTCATAAAACAAAGCATATTTATAAAACATCATTAAGAACTTGCATCTTGGGGTAGGCTGTGTGTGCCATATTTGTCATCCCAGTACATTGTGCTGATTCTGTAGAGCTGTTGAATACTGATCACCTGTAGATTATAGAGAATTTGTGAGCAAGAAATATGCGGGTTCAGAGAGATGATTATTTAAGAAAAGTATTTGTAACTTCTTACGGGACATAAATCATGACTTATCTCATCCAGAGTCTTCTTTGGTTTCTGATGTATGACCTGTTCAGCAACCAGAAGGTTCAAAATGATTACGAGGCCTTCCAACTTTGGACTAATGTATGGTTATATTCTTCACTCTTTTATTATTTCTTTCTTCTTAAGTGATTTATTGATTGATGCTAAGAGGGGGCAGCTCATGCACTACTCAAAAACTTGCATGAATTGAGAAGTGCCAAAAGTGTGTATTAGCCCCAAGGTCATGTTTGCTACGTAATACTTGACTAGACTAAATAATACAGTTCAACTTCTTTTTATTTATTTCTTAGTACTTCCAATGATATCCAGCCCTCCTAACCACACATACAATAAAAAGAAAAAACTGCATTTTCCTAAACTAGCCTCACTCTGTAATATCAAATAATTAGCCAAATTGCTCGTTATACAATAACTCATTTACTTCATAAATTTGTTGCTTTCATGTATTATTTTTCTCATTGCCCATTTGTTAGTTACATGATTCAATCTATCTATGATGTGCATAGATACGTTGGTAAAGGATAAAAAAATTATGTAGACAATTTGCTCCGCATACTATTTGAATAACACGAGCAATACCAATGTTTTTATCTTGTGACTGTAGAAATTGGAACCATACCAGGAATCCAATTGCCCAAGAGGAACCCGTATGCTGGAATGCTTCCAATTTAGCAGGTATATTAAAAGCAGTCATTTCATAAAATCACTAAAATAAATAAATAGCTCTTCAGTCGCCTTGTAACACCAATGTTCCAGTTTGGCCAATCCAGCCTTGATGTATTCACCATTGCTGAATGAGCAGCATTCTCATAGTAGTAAAAGGCTGTAACATGGAAAACAACATTAGTCTCTTCGACTGATGGATGAGTGTCAATAGGATATGCACATGAATACTTGCCTGAAATGTATTACCTGTTAAATAACTGCACATTAACAAAAGAATATTTGTGTGAACACCTTCCGAACCAAAAATGGAGGTACATGAACATAGATACATAATAAATTATGTCGACTGCATACCAGAAATTGGACATAAATAAAGACAAAATAGATAATGTAGATATTACTCCAAACCAGATCAAGAAATATTTACTCCGTGGAGGAAAAGAAACGTCTCAATATATCACATGATATGATAAAATACTTAATGTAGACAAACATACTGGAAACAAATTTGCCAGGACAGATCATTGAGCTCCAATTATTATGGTGATATTGAGAAGTCACTCTTATTAAGGGACAACTAAAAATTCATCGCAATTCCCACTGGTAACAGACTAGTTCATGAAAAATTATAAAACTGTACTTTTGACGAATAACTAGAATTTGGAGGTCAACCAAATGTGTATATTATTCACACAGATTTCATCAAGTTCAACGCCAGAAAGACAGATTACAATTCACAATGTAACTCTGCTGCATGATAATATATTGATTCCATCAATCAAAATTAATATGACCCGCACGATAGGAATTCAATGCCATAGATCTATTAAAGCAGAAAGTGAAATAGTAATATCATTCTTACATGATTTGCTTTTATTATGTTCAAAAAATTCGCCAGGCTCTTTATAATTCCTTGCCAGTGAGCAATTAAAATCTCCTGTGCTGCAGCATTTGCTAGTGCACAGGCTGTTCCTTTAATTAAGTTTGCTCTGGATATTCTTGGAGCCTATACCATTAAATTCCCATAAAGCAAGTGAGGTATTAGATGAAAAATGACAACTGCACTCCATTGTCAGATTTTCTGAAATGTGTAGACTTGCTAAAAGCAATAAGAAATACCTGAATGCATAACCCCAGCAGTGGAGAATTTTTTTTTTTTTCAAATCATCACAGATTATTCCATATATTTTCTCCACATATGCCATCAGCTGCTGTTTAAAAAGTAACGCAGAGTATTTGGCTTCTACTTAGCGTAAGGTACAGACAGAATCATCATTTAGTAAAGAAAGATTAACGCCTTGAGGGGTGCTGCGGAAACTCTGGAATAAATAACGTTAACGCTTAAAAAATGTTTATGAAATACAACTATGAGCATGTTTGGCTAAGCTAAGTGTTTGTTTTAAAGTAAACAAGTGTTAAAATAAGTGATTTTTAATTTATCGAAACTGAAATTGGTAGTAAGGTAAGAGTTAAAAAAAAGTACATTTCCTTAAAAATCAGAAAAAAGTAAACAAATGCAAACATGTTTGGAAGTAAAAAGTAACTTCATTTTGAGCTTAGCCAAAATATGACGTGAAATGAAATTTTCATTTAACTGAGTCATTCTCCCAAACAGAGTGGCTGATGGTGATCGCCGAAGTTGTGGGGCTGCACCAGCAGCTCCTCCAGCTTTCAGTGTGAGTTGCAACATCAACAACAAAGTTGATTCATTGGATAACCAGTAAGCCAACACATCATTATTGTCTTGAGTCCTCAGTTCAAAAGGTATGTGAAGTTAGAAAGGGCCTGTTATGCTAAATAAAACCAGCAATGCAAATTCTTAGAACATGTAATTTAGATGCTATGATTCATACCTCAATAGCAACACCAATGGTTTGTATAATCCCATAAAAAATGCTTGTTCTCTCAGCCTCAAATGAATGCCACTGCTGAAGGCATTTGTAAATAATGCAAGCAGCAACAGGACTGCCTTTAGAGAAGCCTAAATGCTGTGCAACACATCGTATGAGCAAATCTTGATACTCTTGTTGCTTCTCATTGAGTGATTTTTGAGGTCTATCGTCCATCTCTGATTGATCTCTAGCATTCATTGAAGTACTATGCAAGTCCTATTACATTTTTAGTGCAGTATCAGCATTCTAAGACTGCGTCTATATAGATTTAATTGAATCTAAAAAGTATTTTACCTACAACATTTGTCTTCGATCTTTCAGCCCTCTGCACGTCCCAATAACAAAGATGAAGTTGTAAGTAACAAAATAACATGTTCACGAATGTATCTATTGAGACTATTATCTCTACAATACCTGCAGAATTGAGAACTTCTGGATTGCAATTTATTGTTCTGAGCCATGGCTAGAGCCTGCTGGCGAAGAACTTTATTTTCTGATTCTAAGCTGGTGAGCTTCTCTTCAAGCCTATTATAGGGACAAGATTTTCATTAACTGTACCCTGTGAAATGTTTACGCAGAAATTTCCATTCTGTAGCACAGAGATAAAAAGGATAATTAAGAAACCAAGTAGATTGGCCATCCAACTCTATTATAAGAGACATTATAGTTTCATGTTACTCTGAAATGATGGAGTAAATAAAATTGAAAATTCTGAAAGCGAAAAAATATATACAAGACTAATAAGGAACAGATCTCAGAATTTCTGTGTATTCATTCTCGGGGATTTACTAATGCATACCATTTTCAGAAGTACAACTAAACTTTAGTTAGAAGAGATTAATGAAGTAGAAATATTGCTTTCCCAGATAAAAATGTACGAGAAGTTAGGATGTAGTTAATAAGGCTAGAAAATCACTTTGTAATTTGTATTAAATGATTTCAGTACTCAGAGAAGTTATTTAAGTAATATAATTTGAACAACGAAATCCTAGCTTTCTCGTTCTCCCATACTAGTTTTTGACGTTTCTCCCTCGTCGATGGTGTTTTCTACTGAAAGATAATTAGAAAATAATTACTGAATATGATTATATTAATAATCAGTCTCAACAGTGGATTCCAGTTCTTTTTCCTCATGTCCCATTATCCATATGCAGAATTCCAAATAGGATGGACTCACCTAAAGATGAACAAAACTATATGAGTAATTATGAAATGACTAAGTCTTTGGGAAGGTTACAGTAAGAAGACCCTTTACCTTATCTCTTATCTTGATACAGCTAAGATTTCCAAGTATAGAATTCCACCATTTATCACAAAAGCGCATTTGATCCAAAAGGATGCTTTTGCCATGTCCTTACTTTCTTTTTGACCCCCCTCCCTCCTAATATATTAAGCATTTAGGTTTAGTTTGAATCCCTTATCATATTATCAAATACTCCGTAAGCAAGTCTTCCTGACAGTCGTAGAAAAAGAAGGGTCAATCCAAATGAGATTCGCATAATGGATATATGATTGATATTCAATCACTCAAGATTAAGCCAGCAAAAAGCTGCATGCATTATATAAACTAGAATTTTTAAGTGAATAGAAGAGTACAAAAGGTGCATCAGGTAACTTAAAGTATATATTTAAAGATTTAACAAGTCAAAATGTTTAACATAAAAACCTCTACAAAAGGATTGTATACAAACTGCTGACTTCTTTAATCTAGAAAATATGTCCGAGCAATATGTGTTCTAATCTTCCATTCTATTTTCTTTGCAGCATTACTAAGTTTGAGTGCTCTGCGAGCATCTAGCTCAGCCATCTGACCAGCTCTCAGGAAGACCTTTGTTTTTCCAGTCTGAAATCATTGAAAAAGATATTTAGAGTATAACTTGATTAAAACAATAGCAAACTAACACCAAGTAAGAAGATATCAAATAAAAGACAATGAAGCATATGACAATTATACAAACATGTATAGAAAATAGCAGTAACAAAGACATCTTTCCCTTTCCTGCCCCATTTTGGAGGGAGAAAGCATAATGTATCAGATGAAAATGTTTAATTTTAGATCAAGAAGATAATAAATGGAACGCTAAAAACTTAGGATTATAGTTATTGTACAGCATCATGATGTTGATTGCATTTTTAGTGGGATAGAGTTTCCATTGTTGATTTCTTTCTTTTTTTTGTTTTTTTGATTGGTATCCATTCTTCATATTTACTTGTATGCACTCACGTAAGAAAATTTATAGGGCAAATTGAATAATTATAGATTCCTGTGCTTGATAATAAACAAAACCAGAATTTTGTCAGCAGCAAGACGAAATTAGCATCACCTGAGCCCCAGGAAGACCCATTTTCTCCAAAAGTTTTTTGCATGCAGGTTTTTCATCATTGCTGCTCATATTATAGGATAAAGCAGGTGTTGGTTCAGCAGAATTGTAACACTCAAATCTCAAAAATTTTGAATATAAAAATGCACTTACTTTCCTTCCAAGACCTTGGGAGCAAGAAGACTGAATCGATTAAGAAATTCATAAAATGTCTTGCGAGTTGGGTAACCGGCACAACTGATTCTAATTGCCTCCAACACACCCTGCCAGTAGATCAAAAATAAATACAAAAATCAATTGATTGTATAATCAATGAATTATAAGTTATGGGAAAATTCAGTAGTTGCATCTTTAATCGTACTCACACCACAATGTAGTTGCCGCAAGATATTTACATTCTCAAAAATAGTAGGTTTAAGTTGGTTGTTGGGTTTCAAGCATCTAATGTAGTGAGGTTCTGTGGAATTCAGCGTCTCCATCAATTGTTGAACTTGTAGCTATGCCGGTGAATCAAAACATCAGTTTCGACCTTCTTCACCATGAAGGATCTCATAAGCTCAGACTCTTGGCAATGAGCACCTTGATAATCTACTTCTAGAAGGATCTAATGCATGGAGCAGTTAGAAAATATATTAAAAGTACCTTAAAACGAGAACCTATAGATGAAAACTTAGAAGACTTGTTTGAAGATTTAGTTGACTCCTCAGGGATTGGAGGAAAAAGGCCTGTTACAAATGAACATTTGGAAGCATTTAACAAATCTTGATGTTCAGGAACAACATAATCTTTGTTTTTATCCAAAAATTGATCAGACTGGTATTGAACCTGGAAGGAGAAAAAGGGATGAAAATCTTCAACAAACAAGAAGACCAAATTAGAAAAACATAAGAGGACTAACAACAAAGTATGTAATTTAGATTACCTTCCCAGCATAATGAGCAACTGTAAAATCGGTATGGGACAATTTTGGTTTGATAAAACGTTTGTGGGATTTGAATGTCTGATAAAGCTTTTGTGAAAATGTTTCATGTGTTGACTTGGGAAACATGCTGGAAACAGAACAAGAAAGAATAAAAGGATTCATTACAAAGTTACTTGAGTTTATTTGTCGTAATATGTAGTATAAAATCAACTATGCTTTGCTAGCTATGTGTGTGCAGACAAGTAAATGTTCCCCTCACTAAATTTCACATTAAGAATACATACGTACGAAATCATAGATTCTACCAGGCCTCATCAAGAAGAGCAACGATCCCTCCAGGTTTCTGCAAAAGCCAAGCAAAAACAGTAGTATAAAAAATACTGCTTCAGGATGCAGAGTTTTCATAATGAAATATCAAACTTGAAGTATAGAACTAAACATAATTGAGAAAGAGATTAGGATAGGAAATGACTGCATCAGATTAGCATTTGAAAAGATATGTCTCAAAGCTTGACAATGGAGAAGATGCCAGATTCTGAGCTTCGAGGAAGTAAGAATGTTGATGGCCTTCGAACAATGTAGTCATGGATTTCGATAAATGCAAGGTAGACGTCAATTTTGACTCATGGACAACTGGTTTTCCTTGCAAGTTTGTAGGCAGTCTCAGCCTCTGCACCAAGTCTTTGCTGCCAAGTACAAGCTTTGAAGTAATATAACAACAGTCCATAGAATTACAATATACTAAATTGAGAAACCTTTTCCATAAGATCCAGGACATATTGGTTATCAACGAATTCTATGTAGCTCCAGTCGATCTCTTCTTTTGTGTATTCCTCCTACTCCATCTTGAAAACATGCTGAAAATTTTTACAGTATTTCAGATTTATGTTGAAACACTGATTCACAATCTGCTGCTAAATGGGTCAACTGGTGTACCTGGTTAAAATGTTGTTGTAGCTTTTCATTTGTAAAATTAATGCAGAACTGCTCAAAACTGCACGTGTAATTGGTTAGTTGTGTTACTAATAAGGAGTTAAATGACACAGTCATCTTTGTATCATAACCTATGCTTACCTATTAGTTTTAAAACTTTCCATATATATCAAGAACACCAATCAGACATGTTGAATTTGGATCTTGCCCAATTGAATTATTTATTTTGTCCACCAACCTGTAGATATTTAGAATGCATCAATTTGACTAACCCAGGGAATAAAACTATCCTGATACATAACCAGGAATAAAACTAGCATCATACCAGTCAAACAAGCGAGAATACATTGTCTTGGCTAATCCATCCCTACTAACTGATGCACCATCAGGATCAAGACTTCAGTATTGCATCTTCCAGTGCATTAAGATCACACCTGAAGAATCAAAGAAAAAAAAAAATCAAATCTGAAACTAATACACTGATAGGAAAAATTTGAACATGAGAAGCTCTGCCACAGTCTGAAGATGGAACTTTGATTTGTCATCCTTGAGAACTGATGAATCAACTTCTTTTCCCTTGAAAAATTCAACATTACCAAGATGGAGAATAGAGGCCACAGCTCTGAAAATAGCATGTGCTGATTGAGCGAAAGGGGCAGCAGAAAGATACTGGTTATAGGACTTCACCTGCTCTTTTCGACTTATTCCAACAATATCCATGGCCCTCCTTGTTGCCAGATAATCATGTGCATCACTTATACCAACTAATTCATAGCAATTGAATTGATTTAGATAGCGAAATGTTTTAGGATGTCCCAACTTATACTTCTCAGTTTCCTGATAAGATTGAAAATTGTAATGATAAATATGTATCTATCCAAAAGATAATAAAAATGATGTTATGAAAGACGAAAACCTCCTGTGGTGCTGCACAAAGAAGATAGAAGCAGTGATAGTTGCGTTCGGGATCTGAAACTTGGCAAACACAAGATCTCTCAAGAAGATACGTCCTAATTGCTGCTCATGATATTCTTCCGCACTTATCAAACTGAATTTCAACAAATGTACCAAATCAACTGCACCATTATAAATGAATTAGCACTAAATCTACAGACTGCCAAGTTAATTTGTAAATGCTATCAATTAAACATCAATTAGTTCACAGCACGACTCAAGTAGTATCTCACCTTGAATTGTTGTCTCTAACAGTTTTGCATTTCTAAATGCTTCAAGTACTGGAATTGACTGCAACAAACCCCTCAGTAAACTTTAGATGTATCATAGATGAAGGTTTTCATGAAGAGCACAAGATGTAAAAGAAATAGTTTTCTTAATCTATATCAACAATAAAAGCCTAGTTATAAAAGGTCATGCAAGTTTAACAGGGTTGGCGGGCATAAAACTAGCAAGTAGAGTCTTACCTCAAGAACTTATTGTTCTACTGTTCGACCTTCAGTGCCTTTACGGCCACCCAAATAGGCTAGATACTGCATATGCATTTTAGTAGTTCCAGTCTTACCAGTATCACTTTCTCCACTGACCAGTATAGAGTTACTTTTCCCTCATTGATCATTGCCCTATTTTGTTTCAATCAACTTAGTATAGATAGCCTAATCTTTTTTTACGGAAGAGTAGTACAGAATGACTATACAACATAGAACTACCTGAAAGCAAAATGGAAAACATGTGAGGACTCAGTTCACCAAATGGCGCACCCTTGTATTGTTCCATCATGTGGCCATCATACAAGTGAGGCAGTCTTTGAAATGGATTGATGGCAATAAGAATGCTTCCAGTGTACGTCTGACATAATTAAGAGTATAATATTACGATAGAGTCACCCATGGCTGCGGTAACTAATGTTGTCTCTTACCGGGTTGAACATAGATTAAACATGAATTTAAATTGAATGTTACGATTTTAAAATCTTACATATATTTCATTAAGCTGGTATTTCGATGCCAATTTCTGCAAGACCTCTGGTTCGTGCAACTAAGATAGTTTGGTCATGTCATCAACTCCACCAGCACGTGCATCCTCATCTTTAGGATATATTTTTGCTAAATTAGCTACAACCTTGATAAGTTGGAAAAACACAACAAAAAAATGTAAGTGAACATTGAAGAATGACTCCGGTTAGAAACTTGCTACTGCTAAGAAAACAATTCAATCCTAACTCGAAACATTTTGGCAATGCTCTAAAACAGTAAATAAGAAGAAAAGGATGTAATTGTCCATCAATAGAAAACACAACATTGGAGACAGTCCAATGTAAGTTTTTCTCTTCTTGTATGAATACAAGAAGAAATACAGAGGAACCAAGATATAGCTGAACCTAGTTTCAGAAGAATGGCTTGTGCACTAGTATAATTTTATGGCAATCACTGCCCAAACCCAAAAAATAATAATTATGAAAAGTAACAGTGGCATGGTCAATGCTGAGTGCATAGTAAGTCCTTTGAACAGTAAATCCTGAGGCTCAGTTTTCATATTAATTTCTTTTGGATTCTTAGAGAATAAAAGGCAAACATATAGAATATCTCAATACAAAAGATATTACCCCAAGTATACCAGGATTATTAAATAAAGTTTTGAGTCTGGTTTTACTAACAGAGCTGTTTAATGCAAAAAACTTTAGTTTACCTGCCTCCCATTAGATGTTTGGACCTCAACTTCCTGTCCATTTATTTTCGTTACTTGTCCATTGATCCAAGCAACATCTGGGTCTTCAACCCAAATATGAGAACCTACAACGATATTAACCGGTGTGCCCTGCATTGGGAGTTCACGAGGTTTTCAGAAAGTAATCAAGTCCAACATATTTAACCCTTCATTACACCTCATTACAGTCGGAGTCCATACTCTTTCGCTGATGTTATAAGTTTGCACACAAACACACTTGTCTCCGTTGACTAACAGTTAATACAAGTGATGTTCTTGCCTCAAGAACTTTATATTTCATAAAATAGCTAGAGTATCTGTCTATGATCTAAAGTTATTTCGCCTACTGTAAAAAACAGTATTAATTCCTAATCCCCAATAACTATTATCTTTAAATAATATCAATTAGATTTCGAGATTTAAATAATACCAGATCAGTTCCAAAAAATTCCACATGTAGATGCAAATAATTCCCAGATCACACTCAACAGAAAACCAAAATTTAAATTTTAAACGCAATAAAATACAGCCACTGAGTTCAAGGTTTCCATACCATTTTAATTTACACAACCAAAACTGGATTATATCCAATTTTTCATCAAAGGATAAATCTTTAATTGTATTCAAGAACCCCAGTACCAGTAATTTCTGACCAACTTTAGCACCTAAATCCTAATGGGTCCAACACTAGATACTGGGTTCCGCCGGAATATTGATAAAACGGCGTGAATGAACAGGAAAACGCCGGTGAATTCGTCATCGGCAATGAGTTTTGGGTTTCTGATTCGAGAAAGAGAGGTGTATGTAATGGTGAGAAAAGTGACCGTTGCATCGAAGACCGGTGACATTCTTCTGAGAATCCTACGTTGACGGTGGTTGAATTCTTGTCTGTGCATGTTTGTGGCTCTTTTATTTTTAATTTGCATTTTGACTTGGTTGAATTGAATGTCGCTAATGCTGCATGTATGAATGATCATGAATATCAGAGTCGGCTTAAATAAATTCCTGGAAATTAAAATTATATTTTTTAGTAAATTTTAATAAAGTTAATGAAATGGGTAGATGAAAATTTTTTGATCTATAAAATATATGGTTAAATTAATTGTTAATTTTGACTTAAATTTAGCTTCTATTTGGGAGAGCTTTTTCTCCAATTTTAACAATTAATTGACAGTTACTCACTTGAACATGGGTCCCATTTTGGTAACAATTTTTGACATTCTAAAAATGAAATATCGAAAATATCTGTCTATCATGAAAAATGAATTAACTGTTAAGGGCAAAAAGGTCATTCTGCATTAAAATGGTCTAAAATTGCGAATGTTATGTCTGACATTCTGCTTTAAAGTACCGTTGACATTGAAAAGTAACGATCATAATTTAGCTACAAATCAGAGAAAAAGCTTTCAAAGACGAGCGCTAAAATCTATAGTTTAATTTCTACCAAAGATAGACAAAGTGTAAATGAGTCATATTAGCCGAATACTGACTATCTGATTACCAAGAAAATTAAACTAGACAATAAAATGAGTTATGTGTCTCTTAGTAATGCATTCATTCTTCTGGAGGACCATTTCCAGTAATTCGCGCATAAAAAAAATGATGACTGCCCCAAAATTTTTAGACAATTTTGCTAATAAAGTGAAAAATAGGGTGCAAAGTGCACCGAGTTCGCATCAACTATGGAATCAATAACTTTGATCTTGGAAGTGATCTGCCGACATCAGAAGGAGAAAAAGAAAAAGCACTGACTTCCTTATCGGATATAACAGCCACTTTTAACGAAAGCGCATCCTACTGTTTTTTCACTACCCATTGAGACCCTGTCGCCTTTTTGGGAAAAAAGCAAATTTTTTTTTTCATCTCAATTTCAACAACTAGATAGACACTAAATAGGGATAGAAAAAAAAATTTGCTCAACTCGATACACGTAAGAACCCACCCTGAATGGGATGCAAATTACCCGCCTAACCAGGTAAACGGAACGGAGACGGGGCAATGCGATGGTCATTGTCCCGAAACGAGTACAGGAACATAATTCCCGTCCCGCTATCTACTCTGTTTAAAGTTAATTTTAAATTTAAGTTTTTTATCAAAGAAAAATAAAAAATTTATCATCATTTTTAAAGAGAATATAAGTTGTTCTTAATAAATTTAAAAAAAATAATAATAATATTTACTAACTAAAAACATAAAAAAATAAGTGTAAAATAAAATAAAATAAATAATGAAAAGAAAAATAAATGGGACAGAGGACCAGCCCCGAACCCACCTCATCCTGCTTTAATTGGGTATATGAATGTGATAAGATGACAAAAATATCCGACAAGACGAGGTGGAAATGGTCACCTAGTCCCATACTCCCCCTTACCATCCCTAACACTAAAGGTGGAGTAAAAATAACATGATTAATGTAAACAATACTACCCATTGAGACCATGTTGCCTTTAGTGCACGTATATTTATTTACAGCATGCATGCTCAATGTAAACAATACTTTTGCTTCAAAATTTTCAAATTCGAGTAAGTTGTTATAACAATTACTACATTATTAAAACTAACATCAATATTAAAGTCCTTTATTATGACTATGAATACACCAATTGCTTGTACAAACACTAGCACGTTCATAACTCGATCGTATTTGTTAAGACGTTATAGAATGTGTGGTCAAACACGATCAAATAGTCTCGTTCGATCTTGAGTTGTCGAATAAAAAGTTCAACTATACTGAGAAATAATAATAATTTAATAAATTCGATCATATATTAAAAGGAATATTCGAAAGGAATAACAATCAAATGCATGGGTACAAAAGAAACTATCTTGAGTTGGATTAAATCACAATGCGAACCTATATATTGAAAAGTCACTTTTGCAAATTCTTACTATTATATCCCTTTTCCTGTTTGTCAAAGAAAAGTTCTTGACAAGCGTCGAAGATCTGTGCGTTTACGGAACCACAAAATTGGACTTTTTGTATTTTGATTTCCATTTTTCTCGAACACATTGCCGAGGAAGAAACCGCCATAAATTTTTTTTCCTTGTTGCAGTACACCATACTGGAAAAATTATCTGTTGTACTCTTGAGCATCAATTGTTATACATACTGTTGGTGTAATCTTCGTCTACTGTGGAATTCATAGCTACAAGAAGTTGATTGAGAAGAAACGTCGCGGTTATCGAATGAATTGGTGAATTTTCGATTAGTTGAATCAGAAATGAGATCTACTTCATCGTTTGAAGAAGTCGAGATCCAAACCCTAACCCTAACTCTAATTCCAGGGCTCCCAAATGATTTAGGGGCACTGATTTTAGCATTCATTCCGTATTCTCATCACTCGCGCCTCAAATCCACCTGCAAATCATGGAAACGGTTCTTTTCTTCCAAAACCTTAATTTCCCTCCGCCAAAATTATGTTGTTGCCCCTCATCTGCTCTGTATATTTCCCCAGGACCCTTCGATTTCCTCTCCGTATTTGTTTGACCACAAAAATCTCTGCTGGTGCCCCCTTCCGCCCATGCCCTGTAACCCCCATGTATATGGACTCTGCAATTTCATTTCCGTTTCTGTTGGGCCTCACTTGTTTGTGCTCGGTGGATCGCTCTTTGATACCAGGTCGTTCCCCCTTGACCGTCCTTCACCGTCATCATCTGCATTTCGCTTTGATTTCATGACGTTTTCATGGGATTCGTTGTCCCCCATGATCACGCCGCGTGGCAGTTTTGCATGCGCAGCTTTGCCGGATTGCAATAAGATTGTCGTGGCTGGGGGTGGGTCACGGCACACGATGTTTGGGGCAGCAGGGAGCAGGATGAGCTCAGTGGAGATGTATGACATTGGAAAGGATGAGTGGGTGGCTTTGGATGGTCTGCCAAGATTTAGGGCAGGATGTGTTGGTTTCTTTCTTGGAAGAAGGGAGTTTTGGGTTATGGGAGGATATGGGGAGTCAAGGACGGTCTCTGGGGTGTTTCCGGTGGATGAATATTACCGGGATGCAGTTGTGATGGAGCTGAAGAATGGTGGCAAATGGAGGGAACTCGGGGATATGTGGGAGGAAGGGGAGAGGCGAAGACTGGGTAAAATTGTTGTGGTTGAGGATGAGGGGCAAGATGTTCCCGAGATTTTCATGCTTGACAAGAGCGAAATATTCAGGTAAAATTGCGAAGATTATTATTTTTGTATGCCCCATGAAAATTATTATATTCTAATTATGTGAATTGTATCTCCTCATTGATGCATCTGTAAATTTTGGATTGCATGTTCTACGATCAGTGACTGAAATAATATAGTAAATTAGACAGGTAACCAGCTCCATTAGATAAAGGATTTTGTGGATGACTATAAGCTTAATGTAGCTTGATATTTGTACACTTGTGAATCCTGGCTTACTGGAGGTGCCTGCTGTTTTAGGTTAAATGTAGATAATGTTCCGGTGTGTATCCTGTTCTCATTGATTAGCTCTGATATTGGCTTTTTTTTTTTCTCATGTATTTGTGCGTTTGATATTTTGTTTACACGTGAGAGGACATTTCTTTGTTTGTTCTGACAATATGTGAATTTCAATTTAGCTTATATTCAAGCATGCTTTATTAGCTGCAAAATAGTACATATACAGGGTGACTTTATTAATCATATTGAAAACTATGATCAAGTGACACTGAGCCTGAGCCATCTTACTAGGTCTTTGGTATTGGTGTATATCTAGTTTTGGACGCACAAATTTTTAAATACTAAGAGTTGAGGATTTGGACAAAAATGATGCCTAATATTGGGTATGGTGACTATTTCATGAAAATCGCTAGCTAGTACAGTATGCTCTCAAGATTTTATACATAAATTTGATAATTGCAGAAGTATTAAATTGGTACATTTTCAGATATAACTTTTATGAGAAAGATAGAAGTAGGGACACATTTTTTTACTTGCTCAGTTTAATCTCTAGCTGTGTATTTGGCACTTGTGTTATGCATTGTAGACTTGTGTCCATTTATTAAGGGTTGAGAACATTTTCCATTTCACTTTTTAGTGTCATGTGTTGTTGATGACGACATGGTCCTGCATTTTGAGACCCTCCCTCCTTCCCTCTCCCTTGTGACCATCTCACTCTTCAAAACTTGGGGAGGCTATATGTTCAGATTTGACGGAATCCTTAATTTTCTATTTAATCAATTTCAAGTTGCTTCTTTTGTTTGTCCCTATCTTTATTTGTGTGAAAACTTAATTTGCCGTGGTGGAAGAACTCAAGATGGCATCTAGACACTCTAAATTTGGTCGTGGAATAAATCTCTAGAGATTTGAAAGTTTTGGTTGGTGTTACACACATTAAATATTTTGCATCTATAAAGAAACTATTTCATAATAGACTTACAGGCAAAGCATGTGCTGGACTTTGGTTGAAGTTGAGTAGGGAGACAAAAAATGAAATAGAATGTTCATCTGATAGTTCTGTTCATAGACATATTTCCGCTGACCTTCTAAGAGCATGTTTGGCCAAGCCTAAAAAGAAGTAACTTTGTTGTTTTTAATAAAGAAGTAACTTCTGAGCTTAGCCAAACATGTTTAGCTTCTTGCTTCTTTTTTAAACTTTTAGTAAAAAAATTGGCTTTTTCAGAAACCACACCTTTTACCCTAAAGAAGCAAATTTGCTTCTTTTGTGGGCTTGGCCAAACATGCTCAAAGCTATACGAATACTTCTAATATTTGAATGCCTCTTGGTGCTGGTTGAAGTCGTGGGAAGTGGGTGCACCAACCCTTCAAACTATTAAACATGCACAGAAAAAGAAGACTGTTTGTGCTTGTCTGAGAGGTGAGGTGAGGTGAGGTGAGGAGAAGGTTGAGAATTTTAATAATATGACTAAGAAAAACCAGCGATTTTGGGAAGTGCAACAGTGATGTGCTAGCAATGAAGTGTATATGAACAAGAGTGATTTTGAAGCCCTGGATTATGCTATGCTTTGGCTGAATGCATTTCCCCTGCCTGCTTGAAAGTCTACACGAACCGCAGAAAGAACACAAAGGAAAAATACAAAGAAGAAATTGAGCTTCACCCTCTTTTAATCTCTGTCGATTACCAAACTTCCGACTTACATTGGTTTAGACTATAGATCTAATGGTCTAATTGGGTGGCAGCCCATCAAGACAAGTCTTATTTTTCATGATCCTTACCTCCTTATTGTCCTTAGCTTTATCTATTTTGATTCTATTTATATACTTTCTTTGCGTTTCACCTACCGTACAGGTATGATATGGCTTCTAATCGCTGGATAAAGGAGACAAGTGTGCCTAAAAAAGCTTCAGATGATTCATCAGTTGGGTTTGTCGCTTTAGATGGGGAGCTGCACTTGCTTACTCTTCTGAATGGAAATGATTCACCAGACAGCCGACGATCACGGCAGCATAAGAGGTTAGCAACACTGTTAATACAAATATATCATCCTAGGAAGAGGATTTGGAGATCCATTGTTACAAAACCACCCTTTAATCACCCTATAGATTTCAAAACAGCAGTTATGTGCACCATTCGACTGTAGATCCATTGATATCTTGATGCGATCTTATGCTGGATACCCTATTTGTATATAACTCTATATAGCTTGATGACCATATCGGTCTCCATAAAAGATATTGCAGCATGTAATTGAACAGGTATAAAGGGATGTAAATTCAAGTATATTTCTTGTCTCTCTTCATATTTTAAACGTATTAGTTGATGTGAAATCTATAATTTGTTGTTCAAGAATTAGACAAGTAGTTGGTTTCTCTTAAAATTTGAGTGTAGCTCCCATGAATGTACTGTCGTGTTCAATTTACCAAACATAGTATATGTCGTGCAGATCTTGGTCGTGGAATTTAATACTGTTATTTTCTTTGTGGTTAGGTTTGTCTTATCAAAGCCAACATATATTTGAGGCCAAAACTTGAACGTTCAAATCAAAAGTTTGAATCATCGAATTCCTACTCTCCTCGTAACAAATGACCCAGTCAATCAATTATTCAAGATAAAAGATTTCTTTTTAATGGACGATCACAAGTTGCAATTGAGACCAACATTTTACAAATAGTCTCACGTCAGTCATTAAGTAATTTAAGGCTTTGTTGAATACATTATGGGTGTGTTTGATGGATATTATGGTTAAAAAGTAAGAAAAAGTTATTGATGTGACGAAAAAAAATATGTGGTTGAAAATGAGTTTTGAAAGAATGTATTTTGAAAAAATGTGTACCAAACATGGGCTCAAATATGATTTTGTACATCATTGTTATTATTGTTCTTAATGCTTCTTTCGTCTGGCCAATAATTGATTGAATTACCTGGAGACCAAGATGTAATTTATTTGCTTAGACTGAAATAATGAAAATTCATGAATTTTGATAGAAGATAGCAGTATGTTTTTTATAATTTGTGCGATTTTTATATGGATTTCATTGCCGATGAAAAGCACGTTAATTTGTTGAATTTTACATAGAAATATAGTGGATTTGCTTGTTTAAATAATTTTAATTTTGTTCCAAAGAGATGATCAAATAAATCAGAGAAATTTAAGTATTGTAATGAAGTGTGAACATTGTTACGATTTCTGACTTGAATTAGCCCTTGTTTGGCTCTCATTTTCAAAAAATTATTTTCGATCTCATATTTCATGAGACCCATAGTATAGAACAAGATCGAAAAGATTGAAAAAAATCAATCATTCACAACGGATTCTTTGAAAAGTCGAGGATTAGTAATCTTTTTTTAGAAATCACCCATTTTTATCGAAGTTTACTGAAAAATTAATTTTTATCCAAATCAAATAAGGTTCAACTTTAATTTGTTTTTCTATTTTGTAAATCACTTATTTAATTCGTTTTACTAAAGAAAACATATAGACTTCTTTAAGATGATTTTCTTTTTCTAGGAATAATGTCTTGTAACTGAATAATTATTTTAATATAATGTTGATAGATTGAACATTTCTTGCCTTGTGTTTAAATGTTCAAATTTTGATCTAACTTATTTTCAAATTTTACTTTCAATCAGTCAATCCAAATATTGTTTCTTACTAACTAGAACAACTACTGAATGATCTTCGTTCTAAACAAATTTAATTCTGAACTCTTAAATTTCTCATGTATCTATGAATTTGAAGGCGAATTTATAAAAAAAATGAGTGAAATGCAAGAAAGACCATAAATCTTATGGTTAATTGTAGCAGCGTTATCAAATATTTTATTTGTGTTACCCATAATACTAAACATTTCATTTGTGCCACCCACTGTACCAAACCTCTCAAAATATCATAACTAAAGTCCAAATGGATGGTTTTTATTAGTTTGACTATTAGTTGACCAAATAATTGACATTGACAATAATTTTGACTAATTTTAAAAGGTTCAAATGATAATTTACATTTTTTTATAATAAAATAACTAAAATCAAATAATTAAAAATAAAAATAAAAAATGAACTTCTTTTTCTCTATCAACCCCACACATATCCACCTCACCCCAAAACCATCACCATCGCTGCCATCTCCTCCACCACCACCTTCATTCCCATCAACAAGTGTGTTTGGTGAGTGGGGCAGTCTATTAGTATTGTTAGTCAACACAAGAAAATTCATGTTTTTTCTCGCTCCTTGAATTTCATTTCATTTCTCTTTTGACCCATCTTCTTCTCCAGACTAGAGGGGCAAAGTTTGAATGTTTATTATGTCAAAGAAACATGTTGAATCAAAAGAAAGAAATTATACATTGTTATAGATATGGATATGCTTTGTAAAGATGGAAGACAAAGTAGAGAAAGTGAAAGGGACTGAAAAAGGGAAAGGGGTCACGGTGGTGGTGATGGACACTCTAGAGAGGAGTAAAAGCAGCCAGATTACAACATTCACCAACAAATTTGAGGTGTGATTTACATCTTTTTATTGTTCTTAAGTGTAATAGGTTTTTAGTGATTTGACCTATTTTTGGGTCAATTGATTTTGGATTTTTGGTTTTTGTCCATTGGAATTGAAACCCTTAAACCTCAAAATGCACGACTTGCCAATGAAAACCCAAAAAGCAAATCCATCGATGCTGCCTGTTGAAATAGAAAACTAAGCCCAAAAAATAGCCGAAATTTGAATTGAGAAAGAGGTGATTTTTTTTTTTTTGAGTGATCTGGTGGGGTGTAGCAGGGAAAAGGTATGTCCCCAATCAGATTGCCTCCAAGTTTCAGGTTCCATCTGAATGAAGGTGGCGGTGGAAGAGATGGCAGTGATGGTGATATGTGTGGGGGTGGATGGAGAATAAGAAGTTAGTTTTTAAATTTAAATTTAAATTATTTGATTTTAGTTATTTTATTATAAAAAAATGTAAAGTTGTCATTTTAACATTTAAAATTAGTCAAAATTATTATTAAGGTCAATTTTTTGATCAATTAACTGTCAAACTAACACAAACTATCAATTTGGACTAAAGCTGCGACATTTTGAAAGGTTTAGTATCGTGGGTAGCACAAATGAAAGATTTGGACAAAGTCTACTACTAAATAAAAGATTTAGTACCACTACTGCAATTATCCCTAAATTTTAAACCAAACCTTATCTTGTTCCCCTTGTCATGACTCGTTCAATTTCTAATTCTTTTGCAAATCCCCCTAGTCAATAGTCAAACCCTATGCCATGAAATTGAAACAAGAATAATTCAAGTCAAACATCCTCATTTTCTTTTTTCTATTTTCATGCACTATATATACATATATGATACATAGATAAACAAACACAATTCAAAAAAACCTACAATTAATTTGCATGTATTCTCCCTTTGCTGGTTGAACAAAATGAAGGCCCCAGATCTTCTCTTAGCAATCATAGCAATAATTTTTGTTCTAAACATTAAACCCTACGAAGCTGCAAGAATTCTTGATAAAGAAGAACAACAATGGATAAAAATGGGACATCTAGTTTTACCATCCTTGCAAACGCGCCCCGTTCGCCCTCCTTCTCCGAATGGCTGCACATGGGTCGGTGGCAGCGGTGGCAGGCCATGCCGGAGCTCTGTCGGCGAGAAGAATTTCACAAGGCATATTGTGGCGGCGCCACCTCCACCAACACCACCATTTGTAGCTGATCATAATGCCAATCCAGAGCAAATGGTTCAGTTTGAAATGGCTACTGATCGTATATAAATGTCAACAACTACTCTAACTTTGGACTGTGTCGTAACATAAAAGTAATTACTCATATATTTTTTTCATTCCTTTTTTTTTCATTTTTGTTTAAGGAACCGAACTATCTCTTTTTACATTCTACTTTTGTAAGTTTGATTTGATGTATTTTCATGTATTTATTTTGACAAATGACAAACAATTAGTCCGAGCATAACATTATGCTAATTGATATTTAACCTTTCGCATGGTTGTTGAGAAATATAGTTTTTGTAGATATATAAATTAAAGACATGTTGACTAGTTTCTAAAAATTAATGATACTTCGTGACTATCAATTCCGTACTCCAAATGAAATAGAATATTCAAATGTGGGATCCTCCTTGTAAATGAACCTCACCCCTCCCTTAAAAGGTAGGATTTTACCAATTTGTCATGACTGCCAGGAATCAACCTCCGCGGTGAGAGCGTCGTGGGGTTAGAAAGGAGCAGGAAGCTCCACTCTCCGGACCAAAATTTAATAAAATTCTTGTTTGATTACCATTATTTTCAAAATACAATTTTCTCTCTTATTTTCAACCACAAATTTTTCAATAAAATAATATTACACTTAAACCCAAAAATTTTCCTTACTTTTTAACCACATATTTTCCATCGTGAAATGACTCCCATTGAATAAGCTATATTTTTTTCAAAGAGTAATATTACTTATCATTATAATATGCGATATCGGCGATGTTGCATTTAGGTGGAATAATAAGATGGGACAATTCAATTTTCATGAGAGATTGGAGATTGAATTGTCATATCTCATTATTTCACGTAAACGTAACATCATCGATATTCTATCATTATATTTATAAATAACATTATTCTTTCCAAAAAAAGATGAACGATAGCAAATTAAAATTGGTGCTGACGAATTCTACCTTTTTCTTGTCAAACACGGTTGACATTAATGTTAATTAACCTAGGACGGGTTTAAGGAAGTGAATACTACGTGGAAGAAATTTCTTAACAAGGAGGCTTGTGGATGAAGAAAATGAAAAATTAGCTACACATTGAAAAAATTTAGAAGTAATTCAAGATTTTATTTTATTTTTATCAAGTATAGAACATGAAACTTTTTTCTGTATTTAAGTATTTTTTTTCCTGGAAACAATGTTTTATGGTTGAATAATCATCTTAATACGTTAATGTTGATCATTTGAAAATTTGCCATTTTTAATTTTGATTTTAACTTGTTTTCGAACCCCATTTTTTTATTAGTCAATCCAAATTCTACTACTCGTTTATCTATTTATTCTTTTTGCTTTCTTACCCCGAAAAATTATTAACAAGATTCTCAAATCAAAATTCATCAACAACAAATGCATCATAAGAAAATTGGAGTAGCTATCAAACACGGAAGACCTTTAAAAAATAGTCATTTTTTTAGGTTTAAAATACATTTGTATTCGGAACAATTAAAGTTGAGTAGAGAAACTAAAACAAATAGCAAAAGACAAAGATATTTCATTTCGAAAAGATGGAAACTCTATAATTTTAACCAAACCTTGTTTTTTTTCCACTCGTCATGACACACTCAATTTCTAATTTTACAAATCCTTCGAGTGCATAGTCAAAGTTTTTGCCATAAAATTAAAACATGAAATATTCAAGTCATAAATTTTCACGGTTTTCTCTTTTCATTTCATGCACTATATATACGCACACGCATAAGTCATAAGATATATACTCACATATATACAAGAAAAATACTATTTGTACCGGTGGAGGGGGGTTGACAACCCCCCTACCAGCCCCCTCACAATAG